>ONZH01020182.1:0-48914 GCA_900303285.1 Rhinella marina
TGTTTCAGGCTAAAATTTTTTGGTGGCTCACCTGCCACCTTATCTAAGTTGGTCACTTGGTGGTGTCACTACCATGCTGTGTCAGGGTAAAATTTTGTGTGGCTCACCTGCTATGTCATCTAACTTGGTCACTTGGTGGTGTCACCGCCATGCTGTGTCAGGCTTATGCCTGCATCCTGGTGCGGGGGATAGGACAGCAGTGCCAGCATGGGCAGTGGTGTCACCCGCAGGCGGTGATGGACCTTCATTGCACCTAGTTGGTTGCTTTACTAACATGTGATTGGCATGTGCCTTGCCCATCTTGGTCTGGGTCAGCACAATTGTCTTGAGGGTCACCACCAGGCTGTTGCCCAGAATTTGGCGTAATGGTACGATTAGGCAGCCTCAGAGGCATCCATGCATGCTGGCCCTGCTTTTTCCTGTCCATTTCCGTGGTGTTTCCATCATTTTCAGGCAACCTTTCTTGTGCAGAGCTTTGGTCCCCTGCAAAAATGCTCGAGTCTCCCATTGACTTCAATGGGGTTCGTTATTCGAAACGAGCACCCGCTCATCGGGAAAAATTTGACTCGAATAACGAGCACCCGAGCATTTTAGTGCTCGCTCATCTCTAGTTACAATTATGCTACCCTTTATAACTTTCTGTTTGTCAGAAGAGGACTTTTCATTGAACCACTGTTAATTACAGAGAAAAAAGTTAAATTGTTCTACTGTTTACTATTCTGCAGTTTAATACTTTTCGATGCCTCAATACCAGTGTGTTCTTATTTAGATAGCCCTCATAAAAAATGTCTGGTAAACCACAGATTGGAAAACAAAAGACCCGTGCCCCGTCATCTGTGAGTGATAATGTGTGTGGCTGTAATAGTGCAAAGAGCAGTAGCAGCATAGTTGACACCATACATTCAGCCAATAGCAGTACTAGAAGCAGGCCACAGTGCTCCCTCACATCTGGTAGGTGCCGGTTATTATCGAGGACAAAGAGGCAAGAAATTCTGGACTGAATAGCTCACTCATCCTCTCAGCCACAACAGGATGATGTCGCTGTCACTAGAGATGAGCGAGTCGAAGCTGACGAAGTGGAATTCAATCCGAATTTCAGGAATTATTCGATTTGCACCGAATCCGAATTTCCTGACGATTTGTGGTAGCGAATCGCTATTTTTTCTCTAAAATGGTGGCTACACGTGTTTGGACATGGAGCAAGGAACATGAGGGAAGGAGAGATCACCCACAATGCCATGCATGCAGCCAATCAGCAGCCAGCCAGCCCTGTGATGTCACAGCCCTATAAATACCCACAGCCATTTTGGATTTTCTCATTCTCCAGTGAACTTAGTGCAGGGAGAGACGTTTGCAGGCGCTAGGGAAAGCGTACAAATTGCTCAATAGAAGTGTAGGGAAATGATAGGGAGGAAAGTATTGAAGCAGAACAGGGTTTAATAGGGGTGTTTAGAGACACCTTGGTGCAGTGACTGGGGTTCAAAATTGCTACATTACAGCTGCTCATTTCAGGTTTGCCTCTGTAATTCCGATTATTGGGGTGTTATTAACCCTTGTGCACTGTAGTTACATTTAGTACAGACCTTTTTTGCTGTTTTAGTGTTGGAAAACAGAAAGGGCTTATTAGCTGTTGTGTAGTGAAGTGGGAAAACAGCAGCCCTTTGTAGTTTGTATTAGTGGCAAAAAAAGTTTTATTTGGCCTACAGCGCCAAAGTTATATATTATAAAGCCTTCTAGCATCTATTACTGGTGCAAAAAAAACATATTATTTGTTCTGTGGTGAAGTGGGAAAGTGACAGCCCTTTGTAGTGTGTATTAGTGGCAAAAAAAAAGTTTTATTTGGCCTACAGTGCCAAAGTTATATAATGTCAAACCTTCTGGCGTTTACTAGTGGTGCAAAAAAAACATATTAGCTGTTGCGTGGTGGAGTGGCAAAATTACAGCCCTTTGTAGCGTGTATTAGTGCGAAAAAAAAGTTTTATTTGGCCTTCAGTGCCAAAGTTATATATTGAAAAGCCTTCTATCATCTATTACTGATGCAAAAAAACGTAATATTCGCTCTGTGCTGAAGTGGAAGCGTGTTTTAATTTAATTTTTATTTATTTATTTGATCTAACAGCATGTGAGACAGAGAAGTGACAGACCCTGCACTCGGGAGTGGCAGAGGCCTAAATGTTTCTGGCGCAGGCACAGGTTGCAGCAGAGCAAGGGGGTGTGGCAGCAGGGGTCACTTTGAGAGGCCTGAGCTCCCGGTGTCATCTAGCGGTTGGTTCTTGACCAGCAACCCAGCGGTTCTTGAATAGTTGACTCGGTCTTCGACTTTGTCGCAAATTACGTCAGACACCCCCAGCCAAGAATCAGTGGGTTTGTCATGGGGATTGTGTCATGGCCACATAAGCCCTGTGGGGGCTGAACTGGAGGAGGAAGAGGACATTGGAGCACAAACAATGCCTAGAGAAATGGGTAGTTTCTCTACCCAGGTGACAGGAGAGGAGGAGCAGGAGCAGCCAGAGGAGATACAGAGCGATAAGGAAGAGAAGGCAGAGGACCCAGACACACCGTGGCAGTATGCAGTGGAGATAGAGGCAGGGAGTCCCTCCGAGTCACTTGTGCAAATGGCCCGATGCATGCTCACTTGCTTGCGTAGTGACAGCTGAATTGTCACCATTCGGCAGAGGGATGACTACTGGCTCTCCACCATGTTAGGGCCTCACGGTTCAAAACCGGGGCCATTTTTACACCCGCCGAGAGGGAGGACAAACTGAACTACTATAGAGACATCCTATGTAGTCAGTTGGCCGCTGCCTATCTGCGCCAGCAGCAGCCTGAGTCTCGAGTCGCTGATGAGCAGCTTTCTTCACCCGCATAGTGAAGAAACAACTCAACAGCAGCATAAGCTAGACCTGGAGGAGGACTTGAAACTGCAGGTAGTGGCATACTTGGACAGCACCCTGCCACCCATCATTGAAGATCTGCTGAACTACTGGGCAGACAAACTAGATTTGTGGTTGCAGCTGGCCAAGTTTGCTCTGGAAAAGCTGTCCTGCCCGGCCAGTAGTGTGGCATCAGAGCGGGTGTTTAGTGCGGCGGGGGCCATAGGATTCTCCCAAGGAGAACTCGCCTGTCCACCCAAAATGTGGAGAGACTGACCTTTGTAAAGATGAATCAGGCATGGATCAGCCAGGATTTTCATCCACCAACGCCAGAAGCGTCAGACTAGATCATTCATGCTATCTTGACTGGAGACCTGTTTCTTCTGGCTACCTGCCTCAACAAATATTCTGATGCTGCCACCAGCTTGATGCCACACATCTGATTCCAAGTGCTCCTTCTTACACTCACCATCGCCAGTGGGTAGTGTTATTGCCACCCACTTCCCCACACTGTTGTCGTGCCTCTCTGTAGTCTGCTGATGCTGCTACTGCCTCCATAATGTCGTCATACTATTCTGTAGTGTGATGCTGCTGCTACTGCCTCCATAATGTCGTCATTCCACTCTGTGGCCCTCTGATGCAGCTGCTACTGCCTCCATAATGTTGTTGTACCAGTCTATGGTATGCCGATGATGCTGCTACTGACTCCATAATGTCGTTGTCCACTCTGTGGCCTCCTGAAACAGCTGCTACTGCCTCCATAATGTCATCGTACCATTCTGTAGTCTGCCGATGCTGCTGATGCTACTACTGCCTCCATAATGTGGTCATTCCACTCTGTAGTCTGCTGATGTGGCTGCTACTGCCTCCATAATGTCGTTGTTCCACTCTGTAGTCTGCTGCTGCTACTGCCTACACAATGTTGTCGCTCCACTCTGTGGCCTCCTGATGTAGCTGCTACTGCCTCCATAATGTCGTTGTACCATTCTGTAGTCTGCCGATGCTGCTGCTGCTACTACCTCCATAATGTCGTTCCACTCTGTAGTCTGCTGATGTGATGTAGCTGCTACTGCATGCATAACGTTGTTGTTCCATTCTGTAGTCTGCTGATGCTGCTGCTGCTACTGCCTCCATAATGTCATCGTTCCACTCTGTGGCCTCCTGATGATGCTGCTCCCACCACTTCCACACACTGTTATTGTGCCACTCTGTGACCTCATAATTCTACTACTACTGCTACTGCCACTTGCGCACTCTGTCGTTGTGCCACTCTATGGCCTCCTGATGCTACTGCCACTGCCTCCTATACACTGTCGTTGTGCCACTCTTTGTTTTCCTACTGCTGCCACTTGCACACTCTGTCGTTGTGCCACTCTGTGACCTCATAATTCGATTACTACTGCGGCTGCCACTTGCACACTCTGTTGTTGTACCACTGTTTGACCTCATAATTCGACTACTACTGCTGCTGCCACTTCCACATTCTATCATTGTGCCACTCTGTGACCTCATAATTCTGCTACTACTGCGGCTGCCACTTCCACACTCTGTCGTTTTGCCACTGTTTGACCTCATAATTCTGCTACAACTGCTGTTGCCACTTGCACACTCTCTTGTTGTGCACTCTGGGACCTCATAATTCAACTACTACTGTGGCTGGCACTTGCAAACTATGTTGCTGTGCCACTCTGTGACCTCATAATTCTACTACTACTGCTGCTGCCACTTGCACACTCTGTCTGTCTTTGTGCCACTCTGATGCTACAGCTGCTGCTACTGCCTCCTCTACACTGGCGTCCTGCCACTCTGTGGTCTCCTGCTACTGCCACTTGCACAGTCTGTCTTTGTGCCACTCTGTGACCTCATAATTCGACTACTACTGCGGCTGCCACTTGCACACTCTGTTATTGTACCACAGTTTGACCTCATAATTCTGCTACTACTGCTGCTTCCATTTCTGTGCCACTCTGGCCTCATAATTCTACTGCTGCTGCTTCCACTTCCACATTCTGTTGTTGTCCACTCTGTGACCTCATAATTCGACTACTACTGCTGCTGCCACTTGCACAGTCTGTAGTTGTGCCACTCTGTGACCCCAGAATTCGACTACAACTGCGGCTGCCACTTGCACACTCTGTCGTTGTGCCACTCTGTGACCTCATAATTCGACTACTACTGCGGTTGCCATTTGCACACCCTGTCATTTTGGCACTCTGTGACCTCATAATTCGACTACTACTGCAGCTGCCACTTCCACAGTCTGTCATTGTGCCATTCTATGGCCTTCTGATGCTACAGCTACTGCCACTGCCTCCTATACACTGTCGTCGTGCCTCTCTTTGGTCTCCTTATGCTACAGCTGCTGCTGCTGCTGCCTCCTCTACACTGGCGTTGTTCCACTCTGTGGTCTCCTGCTGCTGCCACTTGCACAGTCTGTCTTTGTGCCACTCTGTGACTCTTTATAATTCGACTACTACTGCGGCTGCCACTTGCACACTCTGTTATTGTACCACTGTTTGACCTCATAATTCTGCTACTACTGCTGCTTCCACTTCTACGCTCTGTCGTTGTGCCACTCTGGCCTCATAATTCTACTGCTGCTGCTGCCACTTCCACATTCTGTCGTTGTGCCACTCTGTGACCTCATAATTCTGCTACTACTGTGGCTGCCACTTCCACACTCTGTCGTTTTGCCACTGTTTGACCTCATAATTCTGCTACTACTGCTGTTGCCATTTGCACACTCTGTTGTTGTGCCACTCTGTGACCTCATAATTCGACTACTACTGCTGTTGCCACTTGCAAACTCTGTTGTTGTGCCACTCTGTGACCTCATAATTCGACCACTACTGCTGCTGCTACTTGCACACTATGCCGTTGTGCTACTCTGTGGCCTCATAATTCGACTACTACTGCGGCTGGCACTTGCAAACTATGTTGTTGTGCCACTCTGTGACCTCATAATTCTACTACTACTGCTGCTGCCACTTGCACACTCTTTCGTTGTCCACTCTGTGACTGCATAATTCGACTACTACTGCTGCTGCCACTTGCACAGTCTGTCGTTGTGCCACTATGTGACCTCATAATTCGACTACAACTGCGGCTTCCACTTGCACACTCTGTCGTTGTGCTACTCTGTGACCTCATAATTTCAATACTACTGCTGCTGCCACTTGCACACGTTGTTGTTGTGCCACTCTGTGACCTCATAATTCGACTACTACTGCTGCTGCACTTGCACACTATGCCATTGTGCCACTCTGTGGCCTCATAAATCGACTACTACAGCGGCTGGCACTTGCAAACTATGTTGTTGCGCCACTCTGTGACCTCATAATTCTACTGCTTCTGCCACTTGCACACTCTGTCGTTGTCCACTCTGTGACCTCATAATTCGACTACTACTGCTGCTGCCACTTGCACAGTCTGTCGATGTGCCACTATGTGACCTCATAATTCGACTAAAACTGCGGCTACCACTTGCACACTCTGTCATTGTGCTACTCTGTGACCTCATAATTTCATTACTACTGCTGCTGCCACTTGCACACTTTGTTGTTGTGCTACTCTGTGACCTTATAATTCGACTACTACTGCTGCTGCCACTTGCACACTCTGTTGTTGTGCCACTCTGTGACCCTATATTTCGACTACAACTGCAGCTGCCACTTGAACACTCTGTCGTTGTGCTACTCTGTAACCTCATAATTCTGCTACTATTGCTGTTGCCACTTGCACACTATGTCATTGTGCCACTCTGTGACCTCATAATTCGACTACTACTGCGGCTTCCACTTGCAAACTAAGTTGTTGTGCCACTCTGTGACTTCATAATTCTACTACTACTGCTGCTGCCACTTGCACACTCTGTCGTTGTCCACTCTGTGACCTCATAATTCTGCTACTACTGCTGTTGCCATTTGCACACTCTGTTTGTTGTGCCACTCTGTGACCTCATAATTCGACTACTACTTGCTGTTGCCACTTGCAAACTCTGTTGTTTGTGCCACCTCTGTGACCTCATAATTCGACCACTACTGCTGCCTGCTACTTGCACACTATGCCGTTGTGCTACTCTGTGGCCTCATAATTCGACTACTACTGCGGCTGGCACCTTGCAAACTATGTTGTTGTGCCACTCTGTGACCTCATAATTCTACTACTACTGCTGCTGCCACTTGCACACTCTTTCGTTGTCCACTCTGTGACTGCATAATTCGACTACTACTGCTGCTGCCACTTGCACAGTCTGTCGTTGTGGCCACTATGTGACCTCATAATTCGACTACAACTGCGGCTTCCACTTGCACACTCTGTCGTTGTGCTACTCTGTGACCTCATAATTTCAATACTACTGCTGCTGCCACTTGCACACGTTGTTGTTGTGCCACTCTGTGACCTCATAATTCGACTACTACTGCTGCTGCCACTTGCACACTATGCCATTGTGCCACTCTGTGGCCTCATAAATCGACTACTACAGCGGCTGGCACTTGCAAACTATGTTGTTGCGCCACTCTGTGACCTCATAATTCTACTGCTTCTGCCACTTGCAACACTCTGTCGTTGTCCACTCTGTGACCTCATAATTCGACTACTACTGCTGCTGCCACTTGCACAGTCTGTCGATGTGCCACTATGTGACCTCATAATTTCGACTAAAACTGCGGCTACCACTTGCACACTCTGTCATTGTGCTACTCTGTGACCTCATAATTTCATTACTACTGCTGCTGCCACTTGCACACTTTGTTGTTGGCTACTCTGTGACCTTATAATTCGACTACTACTGCTGCTGCCACCTTGCACACTCTGTTGTTGTGCCACTCTGTGACCCTATATTTCGACTACAACTGCAGCTGCCCACTTGAACACTCTGTCGTTGTGCTACTCTGTAACCTCATAATTCTGCTACTATTGCTGTTGCCACTTGCACACTATGTCATTGTGCCACTCTGTGACCTCATAATTCGACTACTACTGGCGGCTTCCACTTGGCAAACTAAGTTGTTGTGCCACTCTGTGACTTCATAATTTCTAACTACTACTGCTGCTGCCACTTTGCACACTCTGTCGTTGTCCACTCTGTGGACCTCATCATTCGACTACTACTTCTGCTGCCACTTGGCACACTCTGTTGTTGTGGCCACTCTGTGACTCATAATTCGACTACAACTGTGGCTGCCACTTGCACACTCTGTCGTTGTGCTACTCTGTGACCTCATAATTTGACTACTACTGCGGCTGCCATTTTCACACTTTGTCATTTTGCCACTCTGTGACCTATAATTCGACTACTACTGCTGCTGCCACTTGCACACTATGTTGTTGTGCCACTCTGTGAACTCATAATTTGACTACTACTGCGGCTTACACTTGCAAACTAAGTCGTTGTGCCACTCTGTGACCTCATAATTTAACTACTACTGCTGCTGCCACTTGCACACTCTGTTGTTGTGACACTCTGTGACTTCATAATTCGGCTACTACTGCTGCTGCCACTTGCACACTCTGTGACCTCATAATTCGACCACTACTGCGGCTGCCATTTTCACACTCTGATCACCACAAAAAAGAGAAAAAAAAGGGAGGATTATTAGCAAATATCTCAGCAGACCATAAAATATATGATAATAGATGAAGAGGCGCCAGGTGGGTGGAAAGAAAGAAGAGAAAGGGAAGGAGAAAAGATGTGCTCAATTTCACGATTATTGGTGAAACACCAAAATCAATGGCAGAATGAAGAGAAAGGCTGCACAGTTGGTCCTAGTGTGGGAGAAACCCTTCACGCTACAAGAAGCGTAATACAGACAAAATGGTGTGTGGAAACCACAACCAAAAAAAGGACCATATAAAGGTGCCAATAGAATTGGTGATAACGTATATAATGGTATTAAATCCAATAGCTCTAGAAGCCACTTAATCAGAGGCAGGGTACAGTAGAAAGTTATAGTATAGCCTATGATTATGATCGAATAGTAGTAAAAACTAATAATCATACCAAATGCAAAAACAGAGGCATAAAAGTACTTCACTCACTTTACTGGGAGGGATGTCTCGCAGATAAAACTCAAGACACCTTGAGACAGGGCTCCCCCCAAAAGCCAGGTTCGCTCCAAGGATCGCCGGATAAAATGTTATCAACAACGGTAGCTTCACATTCAATCCCTTTATTCAACCAAGGCGGCTTATTCTCAACGCGTTTCAGGGGTGTTTAGTAAATAACCCCCTTCTTCAGGAGAAGTAAAATACAGCCAATGAAGTAAAATTCACAAAACTTACATGTATATATAGAAGTGGAAGCGCTCTAGCCAGTGCAGATGCACGTGTCACACGGGGAACGGAAATGATGATAGCGGACTTCCGGTTTGGGGATATGTTCTACAGTGGAACGCATCCATGCAAAACAATGTATTTAAATAATTTAGATAGTACAGTAAATCTAAAAAGGGGGGGAGGATATTCCAATAAAGTCCTCTATGGTGAGACATAAAAAGTCAACTCCTTTACCGCAATCGATGTTTGGAATAAAGAGAAGGGGGTGCGTTTCAGAGCGGAACGCACGGCCGTCTTGGAAGGTGACCAATGTCATGTTGAAAAAATAAATACAGTTTTCCAGGAACTCACATAATGTGAAAAACAAGTGGCTGATGGAAGCAGAGGATAACGAGGGAGGAAAGGGAGGGTTATATAATAAAATATTAATGTTATGATGGAACACGGAAAAAAGAAAGATGGCGGTGCGTTCCAATGTGGAACGCATCACAGTACACAGCATCACATATCAGTAAGTAAATGTGTTCCAGAAATGGAGAGCAAAATAGTCTAATAAAATATAATATATAAAATATGTTAGAGGACGTTAAAGGAATACTAAATCCCCAAAGACAAGTCTAGATGCAAACACACATGGGTGATATGTCTATAAGATTACTGATAAAAATCCATATCGCATACAGTGCCTTGCGAAAGTATTCGGCCCCTTGGAACTTTTCAACCTTTTGCCACATTTCAGGCTTCAAACAAAAAGATATAACATTTTACATTTTTGATGAAGAATCAACAACAAGTGGGTCACAATTGTGAAGTGGAACGAAATTTATTGGATCATTTAAACTTTTTTTGTAATAATAAAACTGAAAAGTTGGGCGTGTAAAATTATTCGGCCCATTTACTTTCAGTTCAGAAAACTCACTCCAGAAGTTCATTGAGGATCTCTGAATGATCCAATGTTGTCCTAAATGACTGATGAAGATAAATAGAATCCACCTGTATGTAATCAAGTCTCCGTATAAATGCACCTACTCTGTGATAGTCTCAGGGTTCTGTTTAAAGCACAGAGAGCATCATGAAGACCAAGGAACACACCAGGCAGGTCCGTGATACTGTTGTGGAGAAGTTTAAAGCTGGATTTGGATACCAAAAGATTTCCCAAGCTTTAAACATCCCAAGGAGCACTGTGCAAGCGATCATATTGAAATGGAAGGAGTATCAGACCACTGCAAATCTACCAAGACCCAGCCGCCCCTCTAAACTTTCATCTCAAACAAGGAGAAGACTGATCAGAGATGCAGCCAAGAGGCCCATGATCACTTTGGATGAACTGCAGAGATCTATAGCTGAGGTGGGAGAGTCTGTCCATAGGACAACAATCAGTCGAACACTTCACAAATCTGGCCTTTATGGAAGAGTGGCAAGAAGAAAGCCATTTCTCAAAGATATCCATACGTCTTGTTTACAGTTTGCCACAAGCCACCTGGGAGACACACCTGAGACTAGGACGGAGATTTATCGTCCAACAAGACAATGATCCCAAACATAAAGCAAAATCTACAATGGAATGGTTCAAAAATAAACGTATCCAGGTCTTAGAATGGCCAAGTCAAAGTCCAGACCTGAATCCAATTGAGAATATGTGGAAAGAGCTGAAAACTGCTGTTCACAAACGCTCTCCATCCAACCTCAAAGAGCTCGAGCTGTTTTGCAAGGAAGAATGGGCAAGAATTTCTGTCTCTAGATGTGCAAAACTGATAGAGACATACACCAAGCGACTTGCAGCTGTAATCGCAGCAAAAGGTGGCGCAACAAAGTATTAATGCAAGGGGGCCAAATAATTTTGCACGCCCCACTTTTCAGTTTTATTATTACAAAAAAAGTTTAAATGATCCAATAAATTTTGTTCCACTTCACAATTGTGACCCACTTGTTGTTGATTCTTTACCAAAAATGTAAAATGTTATATCTTTTTGTTTGAAGCCTGAAATGTGGCAAAAGGTTGAAAAGTTCCAGGGGGCGAATACTTTTGCAAGGCACTGCAGTTCTTAGTCAGTTCGATAATGTTATTTGATTTTCACATTTTGTCATTTTGCCACTCTGTGACCTCATAATTCTGCTACTACTGCGGCTGCCACTTCCATACTCTGTCATTGTGCCACTGTTTGACCTCATAATTCTGCTACTACTGCTGTTCCCACTTGCACACTCTGTTTTTGTGCCACTCTGTTACCTCATAATTCGACTACTAGTGATGCTGCCACTTGCACACTCTGTCATTGTGCTACTCTGTGACCTCATAATTCTGCTACTACTGCTGTTGCCACTTGTACACTCTGTCATTGTGCCACTCTGTGACCTCATAATTCGACTACTACTGCTGCTGCCACTTGCATACTCTGTCGTTGTGCCACTCTGTAACCTCATAATTCGACTACTACTGCGGGCTGCCACTTCCACAGTCTGTCGTTGTGCCACTCTATGACCTCCTGATGCTACTGCCACTTCCTCCAATACACTGTCATCGTGCCACTCTTTGGTCTCCTGATGCTACAGCTGCTGCCACTGCCTCCTCTACACTGCTGTCGTGCCATTCTGTGGCATTGTGATGCTACAGCTGCTGCCACTGCCTCCTCTACACTGTCATCGTGCCACTCTATGGTCTCCTAATGCTACAGCTGCTGCCTCCTCTACACTGTCGTCGTGCCACTCTGTGGTTTCCTGATGCTACAACTGCTGCCACTGCCTCCTATACACTGTCGTCGTGCCACTCTCTGGTCTCCTGATGCTACAGCTGCTGCCACTGCTTCCTCTACACTGTTGTCGTACCACTCTGTGGTCTCCTGATGCTACTGCCGCTGCCACCTACACCCTGTCCTCATGCCACTCTGTCAGACCTTCTAAAGTCACAGGCAGGTCAAACTTGACAACGGTTGACACATGTTCTATGTCACTTCCTCCTGTACACACATTAGTGGTGATGAGAACTTTTCCCTTGCCATCTCTGTCATCGTGCCACTCTGTGACCTCATAATTCTGCTACTACTGCGGCTGCCACTTTCACACTCTTTCATTGTGCCACTCTGTGACTTCATAATTCTGCTACTACTGCGACTGCCACTTCTACACTCTGTCATTGTGCCACTCTGTGGCCCCATAATTCTACTATCACTGCTGCTGCCACTTCCACACTCTGTCATTGTGCCACTCTATGGTCTCCTGATGCTACAGCTACTGCCGCTGCCTCCTATACACTGTCGTCGTGCCACTCTGTCAGACCTTTTACAGTCACAGGCAGGTCAAACTTGACAACAGTTGACACTTGTTCTACGTCAATTCTTCCTGCACATACATTAGTGGTGATGAGAACTTTTCCCTTGCTATCTCTGTCATCGTGCCACTCTGTGGTCTCCTGATGCTAGAGCTGCTGCCACTTCCTCCTCTACACTGTTGTCATGCCACTCTGTGGTCTCCTGATGCTACAGCCGCTTCCACTGACTCCTCTACACTGTCATCATGCCACTATGTGGTCTCCTGATGCTACTGCCACTGTCGCCTACACACTGTCATCATGCCACTCTGTCAGAACTTCTACAGTCACAGGCAGGTCAAAGTTGACAACGGTTAACACTTGTTCTACATCAATTCCTCCACCACATACATTAGTGGTGATAGGAACTTGTCCCTTGCCACCTCTGTCATCGTGCCACTCTGTGGTCTCCTGATGCTACAGCTACTGCCACCTCTACACTGTTGTCATGCCACTTTGTGGTCTCCTGATGCTACTGCTGCCTACACACTGTTGTCATACCACTCTGTCATCTCCTAATGCTACTGCTGCCTCCACACTGTCATCTTGCCACTGTATGGTCTCCTGATGCTGCTGCCACAGCCATCTCCACACTGTTGGGGGCTCTGCTTGTATAAGCATTTAATAGAACAGGTTATGTAGAAATCTATGTGGAATCAGTGAATTGGTGTAAAAGGAGTGTGCTCTTTCGAGCTATAGTAGAATCTTGGGCCTCTGCGTGGTTCTTTATACCTGGCGCTAACATTGACCTGTAAGGCTGAGTTCACATTTGAGATATTTGGTCAGTTTTGGCACCATAACTGCCCAAATATGTAAAGTGTGCAGCGATTCTAAGAGCGATGCCTGTTATCTGTGTGTTATACTGGCTCACAGTATTGTTTCACTGCCACAGCAGACTCCCTATGCGTGTTACTGCAAGGCACAGTGTTCTACACCACTATACAGACTTTCTGCAGCCATGAAGTAGCCGTTTTTTAATGTGATTTGCCACTAATTTATTCGGATCGAATCGTTTTGGAAGAATCGGCGAACTGACCGAATTGAATTTTTGAAAAATTCGCTCATCTCTAGCTGTCACCTCTAACACCACCAACACACCATTAAGCCATCAGACTGCACATTCCTATAGCTCCTCTTGCTGCCCCAGAAAAGCCTTTCAGTTGTATCATCTCTGTCTTAACTGCCCCCTCCCAGTGGGGTGCCTTCTTTTTTCCTAAGAAGAGGAAACAATACCCCATTTGTTATGGAAAAAACTCAGGCTAGTCTTCCTGTTGATGACGTCTGAGAAAAGTGTCACTGTTTGGACTGCCATGAGGAGGAGGTTTAGGCAGAAATGGGGGATCTGATGAATAGCTGTGTTGGTGGTTGCAGTAGTATTAGCACTTATAGTCATGGTGATGGTGGTATGGGCAGTGTTAGCCATGGCCGGATCTGCATTTATTGAGGTCAGCTTGGGAGTTGGTAATGCTGCTGATACTGTAGGATGTAGGTGCGTTTTTCTCCACAAAGCCAGTACACAAAACCACTGCTATGTGCAAGATGTAAATAATCCATGGGTGTTCAAACGTTATCAACACATCTAGAGGAAAAGTATAACTGGACAGTATTTGGAGCAAGGCTATTCTCCTTTCTACGACCTTCTTTGTAGCAGGCAGACCACATCCCCATGCAGTACAGTATCCTTGTTATCATCAGCTGCTTCTACTATTCAGACTCCTCCTCCTCTGCTCCATCATGAGACATCCATAACAGACTGTGTGACCATAACAAAACTGTTTGCGACCAGCAATTAGCTGCAGTGCAGCTGTTGCCATACCACTTAGTTGGGGTAAATGTGGAACAGTTCTGACCTTTCCCCAAACTGTACTTCAGCCGGCATTATTACTTCTTGCCTGCTGTCTGTAAAAATACTTATTCTGCAAATGTGGCACACTTCAGTGCCTTCAATTCAGCAGGCATTACTTCTTGCTAGCTGTTTGTTAAAAAAGGTCTCATTTTGTAAATGTGGTGCAATTCCGTGCCTTTATCAAAATTTAATTCAGCAGGCATTATTACTTCTTGTCAGCTGTCTGTAAAAATTGACTTGGCGTTCTCCATATGTGGTGCTGTTGTGCCCCTTCACCCAAATTTTATTATGTTCTATAGCAGTAGTACCTCTTGCCGTATGTCTGTAAAACTTCTCATTTCTCAAATGTGGTGCAGTTTCACGCCCTCACCTAAATTTTAATCAGAAGGCAGGCATTATTACTTTTGGCCAGCTGTCTGTGAACTTGTTGGTCTCTAAATGTAGTGTAGTTCCGCTCCTTCACCCAAATTTTATTCTATTCTGTGTAGAACAACTGTACATAGAAATCTTCATCTTGTTCTGCAAATGTGGTAGAGTTTTGCTTATTCACCAAAATTTATGTCACCACTTTCCTGCTGCCTGTTTCAAGTGGGCAAAATTGTCGTACGCAAGTGTCCTTGAGTCCTTGAGGATTTTAACACATCTCCACCTGATTACAATAAATAGATTTGTCATTGCAGACGGTGGCTACTTATCACCAGCCCAGTGATGCAGCTGCCCCTGTCTGCTTGTTCATCATGTTCCACATTGTACTACATCTGCTGATGCTCCCCTTGCTGCCACAACTTCTACCCCTAAATGGCTTCACATATCTCCTTCCTTGTCCATGAGGTTTGCCACTGCACTGCTGCTGCTCCTTAAAAAGGGAGAATTGATAGGCGATTGCTCAGAACAAGCCACTGCTTTTATCAATTCTACTGTGTGTGCCTAAAACTGGCAAGCATCTGCCCGCAGTAAGGAACAATGGTTTTTAAGTTTTAAAAAAAGCATAACAAATGTGATGATGCAGTTGTTTTTAACCACTTCACGCCCAGCGCCGTAATAGTACGGCGCTGCGTGAAGGGGCTTGACGCCCGCCGCCGTAATACAACGGCGCGCTGATCGGGCAGGTGCAGGAGCTGCACCCGCCCGATCAGTTGCAAGGGGCCAGCTGTTCCCAGTAGCCGGACCCCTGCTGCGTACGTCGGTAAGTTGGGTCCATTGGGTCCCCTCACTGCTGTGACGTGGACCCGATGGCTTAAATAGCAGCACTATGCTTTCCTTAGGCATCGTGGCTGCTATCCCTGCGTGCCTGTGTGATCCAGCCCCCTGGATAGCACAGGAAGCAGGCTGTAAGTGTATTACATTGAGTAATACACTTACAGCCAATGCATTACAATACAACAGTATTGTAATGCATTGTAAAGGGGATCAGACCCCCAAAAGTTAAATAAAGTGAAAAAAATGAAAAAAGATAAAAAAAATAAAGTTTTACAAAAAATAATAAAAGTTTCAAGTAAAAAAAAGCGCACTTTTCCAAAAATAAAGTTAAATTGTAAAAAAAAGGGAAAAAAGGTACACATATTAAGTATCGTCGCGTCCGTATCGACCGGCTCTATAAAAATATCACATCATCCACCCCACCAGGTGAACACAGTAAAAAAAAAACAAAAAAACAGTGCCAAAACAGCCATTTTTTGGTCACCTTCCCTCACAAAAAATGTAATAGCAGGTGATCAAAGAGGCGTATTTAACCCAAAATGGTACCAATAAAACCGTCATCTTGTCCCGCAAAAATGATACCCTACCTGAGACAATCGCCCGAAAAATAAAAAAAATATGGCTCTCAGAATAAGGCAACAGAAAAAAAGATTTTATTCTGCTCAAAAATAAATCTAATGTGTAAAACTTTCCAAAAATAAAAATGTTACACATATTGGGTATCGCCGCATCCGTAACAACCTTCTCTATAAAAATATTACATGAGATGGCCCCCCAGGTGAATGCTGTAAAAAATTTTTTTTAAAAACTATACCAAAACAGCCATTTTTTTCCCTCTTGCCTCACAAAAAGTGTAATAGCAGGCGATCAAAAAGGCGTATTTAACCCAAAATGGTACCAATCAAACCGACATCTTTTCCTGCAAAAATGATACCCTACCTGAGACAATTGCCCCCCCCAAAAAAAAATATGGCTCTCAGAAAATGGCAACAGAAAAAAAAAAGATTTTATTCTGTTCAAAAATAAATCTAATGTGTAAAACTTTCCAAAAATAAAAATGTTAGACATATTGGGTATTACTGCATCCGTAACAACCTGCTCTATAAAAATATTACATGATATGACCCCCAGGTGAATGCTGTACAAAGTTTTTTTTTTTAAAACTATGCCAAAACAGACATTTTTTTCCCTCTGTCCTCACAAAAAGTGTAATAGAAGGCGATCAAAAAGGCATATTTAACCCAAAATGGTACCAATCAAACCGTCATCGTGTCCCGCAAAAAATGAGACCCTACCTGAGACAATAGCCCAAAAAATAAAAAAAATATGGCTCTCAGAAAATAGCAACACAAAAAAAAAGATTTTATTCAGTTCAAAAATAAATCTAATGTGTAAAATTTAATAAAAATAAAAATGGTAGACATATTGGGTATAGCTGCATCCGTAACAACCTGCTCTATAAAAATATCAAATGATTTGTGCCCTCAGGTGATTGCTGTAAAAAATTTTTTTTAAAAACTATGTCAAAACAGATATTTTTTTCACCTTGACTCACAAAAACTGTAATACCAAGTGATCCAACAGTCTTATGTACCCCAAAATGGTACCAATGAAAACGTCACCTCATCCCGCAAAAAATGAGCCCCCACATAAGACAATAAGTCAAAAAAATAAAAATCATTGGCTCCCGCAAAATAACACATCAAAATCTGTTCTGCAAAATCCATATGGCACTCCTTCTGTTCTGAGTCCTGCCATATGCCCCCACAGCAGTTTACCACCACATATGGGGTGTTGCCGTATTCAGGAGAAAATGGGGAACAAATTATGGGGTGCTTTTCTCCTGTTACCCCTTATGAAAATGAAAAATTTTGGGCTAAAGCAACATTTTATTGGAAGAAATGAAACTTTTCATTTTCACAGCCAAGTGTTTCCAAATTCTGTAAAACGCTTAGGAGGTAAAAGTGGTCAGTACCCCCTTAATATATTCGTTGAAGGGTGTAGTTTCCAAAATGGGGTCACTTTTTGAGGGTTTCCACTGTAGGGGTATATCAGGGTCTATCAATTACAAAATGGTCCCTAGAAACCATTCTAGCAAAATCTGCCTCCAAAATCCGTATGGCGCTTCTTTCCCTCTGACCACTGCCACAAACCCATAGAGACGTTTACCACCACATATGGGGTATTTCTGTAAACTGCAGAATCAGAGTAATGTATATTGAGGTTTAGTTTGCTGTTAACCCTTGCTGTGTTGCAAGAAAAAAATTATCAACATGAATAATCTACCAAAAAAGTGAAATTTTGAAATTTCACCTCTATTTTCCATTAATTCTTGTGGAACACCTCAAGGGTTAACAAAGTTTGTAACATTATTTTTTATAATTTGAGGGGTGTATTTTCTAAAATGGGGTAATTTATGGGTGGTTTCCATTACGTAAGCCCCTCAAAATCACTTTGTATCTGAATTGGTGCTTAAAAAAATGGTATTTGAAATTCTGTTGAAAATTTGAAAAATTGCTTCTAAACTTCTATGCCTTCTAATGTCCAAAAAAAGTAAAATGACATTTATAAAATGATGCCAACATAAAGTAGACATATGGGGAATGTAAAATAATAACTATTTTGGGTGGTATTACTATGTATTTTGAAAGTAGAGAAATTGAAATTTGGTAAATTTGGTATTTTTTTATAAATAAAAATGAAATATTTTGCCACAAATTTACTACTGTCGCGAAGCACAATATGTGACGAGAAAGCAATCTCAGGATGGCTTGGATAAGTAAAAGCGTTCCAAAGTTATTACCACATAAAGTGACACATGTCAGATTTGAAAAAAAATGGACTGGGCACGAAGGTGAAAACAGGCCCGGGGATGAAGGGGTTAAAAAGGCTGTTTGTTAACACAGTCAACCATGCATTTACTCATAGCTATGTATGTCAGTGTCACATATTAAAGGCAGAGAAATATGATGCCCTAGGAGACCTAAGAGTGTTGTACACCAATATTCAGGCCAATTGGAGCACTTTTGATTTGGGAAGAAATTATTCGGATTTGAGTTGAAATTTTTGACCAATTTGTTAGAATCAGACCCAAAACAAATTTCCAGAAATTTCCTCATCTCTACTTCAGACTTTATTTAGTCCACAGAGTACAATACATCAGTACAACACAGGATCCTCACAAAAATTGTAATAGCAGGCGATCAAAAAGGCGTATTTATCCCAAAATGGTACCAATCAAACCTTCATCTTGTCCCGCAAAAATGATACCCTACCTGAGACAATCGCCCGAAAAATAAAAAAAATATGGCTCTCTGAAAATAGCAACACAAAAAAAAAGATTTTATTCTGTTTAAAAATAAATCTAATGTGTAAAACTTTCCAAAAATAAAAAAGTTAGACATATTGGGTATCGCCGCGTCCGTAACAGCCTACTCTATAAAAATATTACATGAGATGGCCCCCCAGGCGAATGCTGTAAAAAATATTTTAAAAAAAACTATGCCATAACAGCCATTTTTTTCACCTTGCCTCACAAAAAGTGTAATACCACATGATCAAAAAGGCGTATTTACCCCAAAATGGTACCAATCAAACCGTAATCTCGTCCCGCAAAAAATGAGCCCCCACATAAGACAATAACTCAAAAAAAAAATTAATGGCTCCCGCAAACCAATCCATCAAAATCTGTGTTGTAAAATCCATATGGCGCTCCTTCTGTTCTTAGTCCTGCCATGTTCCCCCACAGCAGTTTACCACCACATATGGGGTGTTGCCGTATTCAGGAGAAAATGGGGAACAAATTATGGGGTGCTTTTCTCCTGTTACCCCTTGTGAAAATGAAAAATTTGGGGGTAAAGCAACATTTTATTGGAAGAAATGAAACTTCTCATTTTCACAGCCAAGTGTTTCCAAATTCCGTAAAACGCTTAGGGGGTCAAAGTGGTCAGTACCCCCCTTAATATATTCATTGAAGGGTGTAGTTTCCAAAATGGGGTCACTCTTTGAGGGTTTCCACTGTAGGGGTACGTCAGGGTCTCTCAATTACAAAATGGTGCCTAAAAACTATTATAGCAAAATCTGCCCCCAAAATCCGTATGGCGCTCCTTTCCCTCTGACCACTGCCACAAACCCATAGAGACGTTTACCACCACATATGGGGTATTTCTGTAAACTGCAGAATCAGAGTAATGTATATTGAAGTTTAGTTTGCTGTTAACCCTTGCTGTGTTGCAAGAAAAAAAATTATTAACATGAATAATCTACCAAAAAATTGAAATTTTGAAATTTCACTTCCATTTTCCTTTAATTCTTGTGGAACACCTCAAGGGTTAATAAAGTTTGTAACTCACATCCAAAAAAAAGTAAAATTACATTATAAAATGATGCCAACATAAAGTATACATATGGGGAATGTAAAATAATAACTTTTTTGGAGGTATTACTATGTATTTTGAAAGTAGAGAAATTGAAATTTTGAAATTTGCTAATTTTTCCAAATTTTTGCTACATTTGGTATTTTTTTATAAATAGAAATGAAATATTTTGCCACAAATTTACTACTATCGTGAAGCAAAATATGTGACGAGAAAACAATCTTAGAATGGCCTGGATAAGTAAAAGCGTTCCAAAGTTATTACCACATAAAGTGACACATGTCAGATTTGCAAAAATCGGCTTGGGATTTAAGGCGAAAAGTGGCTTGGTACTGAAAGGGTTAAGAGCTCTGTAGTCCTAAATTTTTGAAAATATCTTTTCATACAAAAATATACGTAGTACAAAAAATATCACGTAATACATACCGTATTTTTCGCCCTATAAGACGCACCGGCCCTAAGACGCACCTAGGTTTTAGTGTAGGAAAATAAGAAAAAAATATTTTTCATCAGATCCTCTTATCAGACCCCCATATCAGCCCCCTGTGCCCCCATACCATCTCACTGTGCTCCCACCAGACCTCAGATCAGCAGAATGTGCCCCCATCAGACCTCAGATCAGCAGAATGTGCCCCCATCAGACCTCAGATCAGCAGAATGTGCCCCCATCAGACCTCAGATCAGCAGAATGTACCCCATCAGACCTCAGATCAGCAGAATGTGCCTCCATCATACCTCAAATCAGCAGAATGTGCCCCCATCAGACCTCAGAGCAACAGTATGTGCCCCCATCAGACCTCACATCAGCAGAATGTGCCCCCATCAGACCTCACATCAGCAGAATATGCCCCCATCAGACCTCAGATCAGCATATTGTGCCCCCATCAGACCTCAGATCAGCATATTGTGTCCCCAACAGACCTCAGATCAGCATATTGTGCCCCCAACAGACCTCAGATTAGCATATTGTGCCCCCATCAGACCTCAGATTAGCGTTTTGTGCCCCCATCAGACCTCAGATTAGCGTTTTGTGCCCCCATCAGACCTCAGATTAGCGTTTTGTGCCCCCATCAGACCTCAGATTAGCGTCTTGTGCCCCTATCAGACCTCAGATCAGCCCACCCAGCCACTTAAAGACCATACTTACCTGTTCTGCGCTGCCGTCCGGTCCCACGCTCCGCGCTCCTCTCTCTTCCCTGCCGGCACGCACTATGACCTGACGCTGCAGCGTCAGGTCATAGTGCGTGCCGGCAGGGAAGAGAGAGGAGCGCGGAGCGTGGGACCGGATGGCAGCGGCAGCGCAGAACAGGTAAGTATGGTCTTTAAGTGGCTGGGTGGGCTGATTTGAGGTCTGATGGGGGTCCCTACGTACAAGTGAGCGCTTCCTTATGGAAGCGCTCACTTGTATTCGCCCTATAAGACGCACCGCATTTTTCCCCCTACTTTTGGGGGAAAAAAAGTGCGTCTTATAGGGCGAAAAATACGGTATATATTCCAACTCCATCCACCACCTCACCCTAAGTGGAGAAAGAGGGAGAAAAAATATACACAAAATATTCTTATAATTTCAGAAAACCCAAAACTTCCTCATGTCATAATGAGATCCAAGAAAAGCAGCAGCTGTGCGTTTATCGTGGCCTTTATGTTGCTTGCTTAGTAGTGTTGCAGACTCGGGGTCCTTTGAGAACAGGTATATTTAAGATCACATCTAGTGCTGAGTGAAGTGAGCTTCGGATGAAGCATCCAAAGTTGATTTGTTTAAAACTTTGGAATAATACTGTACGAAGATTTGACTAGTACCTCGGAACCGAAGCAGAGTTCAGTTTCAAGTTTTAAAGTGTTCCACTTTAAAAATCAATTACTGAAGTTATTCAACAAAGTCATGCGTGACTTCGTGAATAGCTCACTTCGGCTCATTGGAGCCCATACATTCTAAGGCTCCATTCACACGTCCGCAGAACGTGTCCGCATCCGTTCCGCAAAATTGCGGAACGGGTGTGGACCCATTCATTTTCAATGGGGCCGCAAAAGATGCCGGTGTCCGTGTTTTGCGGATCCACAATTTGCGGACCGCAAAACACACACGGATGTGTGAATGGACCCTAATACTGTATGGAGACAAATTGAAATATTTTGTTAGGTACATTACATACTGTAACATTACGGAATTAACCCCTCCGACTTGCATGTAGAGTGCAGCGGGAAGTGAGTTCCCGAATGCGCTATACATGTAAAAAGAGCTGATCGAGTGGGCCCACGAAGCTGCACTAGCTTG
The DNA here is from genome assembly GCA_900303285.1 of Rhinella marina. Lineage (NCBI taxonomy): Eukaryota > Metazoa > Chordata > Amphibia > Anura > Bufonidae > Rhinella > Rhinella marina. Next base: position 22,157 of record ONZH01020182.1, read on the forward strand.
ATCAGCAGCAGGTGCCCAGCTGTTACTGCCACCTGGGTCTCTGCTGTATCCGCAGCATTGGTGAAAACTCAGATAACAGTGGATTCTGTTCGGAGTCTCCTTAAAGAGATGAGTATTGTATGGAGACTTACTGTAAGTACTCCATGGTATCAATACTTTTTGGCAATGCTCCTTGGGAAATGAATATGCAAAGATATATTCATGACATTTTCATGACCTGCACCGGGTCTCGCCAAATGTTCATGTCCAGATCATCACCTCATCAGGCACAGGAGGGAACAGTGATTTCATTGTGAGCACCTGTGCTGGGACGCAGCAACTCGGGATGTGGCAACTCATCTCACATGATGGCATGGAGCAGGACACAGGTGGGTAATATATATTAATGTATGTAACAATGTGTGTAGTAAAGTGGTGGAGAGGTATATGCTCAACTGGGTGAGGTAAAGGGGAATCCAGAAACCTATGTTGTTGAACCAAAGCATAGTTTGCTGAGACAGGTTATTTAAGATTTTCTTGTGGGCTGGATTTTTTTTGATCAGTAGGTAGTTTTGGTAGTGGGGTCTAACATTCCACACCCTTACTCCAGCATAGTTATTCCTCATAGCCTTAGTCTGTGTCAGGGTATGCTGGCTATGAGATAATGTGGTTGGAGCAAAGTCTGATCCTCCTGATGTAGGTGAAAGAGAGAAGTTCTCTGTAATAGTTAATGCCCAGAGCATTATATATACGAGCACTATAGAATGGCATTATATTACAAGGGGCACTACAGGGGGAAAGAGGGGGAACATTTTACTACTGTGGGCACTATAGGGATGCCTTATAGATATAGGGCGCAACAGGAGGCAGAGAGTGATGGAAAAGTGAGTAACCTGAGATATCAGTGTGGAAAACTCTGCAGAGACAAGATGTGGCTGAAAGAAGTTGTCCAGGTGATCCAAATAGAGAAGATAAGGAAAGAGAATATTCTACATCTAAGGAGACATGTATGTTTCGTAGCTCTGTATGCAATGTCCATCCAAATATATCTTCAACAGTGGAGCTGAGGAAAGGGGTTGAAATGAGAATTTGGCACGAGGGAGAGTGCCATTTCAATATCCACCTCAGGCAGCAGAAAGGCTAGGTGCACCTGTGCTTGATAATATGGGGAAAAAAGAGAGAGATTACAGACTGAGAATTAGATTGCAGTAAAAGCATATAGAAATATGTATGGAAACATTCTAATTACATGTAACTTCTGATCAACATGTCACATTTCAAATGTTTCATTTTACATCAGACAATGTTTTTCTCTGGTACATCTCCAGTTATTGTCTAGCAAGGTAACAAACATATTGTATCATTCATCTTGATTTGTGCCATAACCACAAGAAAGTAAGCTCTACCAACAACTTCGTAGCTTAACAGGAACTCTGGCCCTTTATCAGCACCTAAACTGTCACTCTGGCTAAGAGGATTTTGATTAGCAATGAGCAAAGATTTGAAAAATTTGATTTGGCCGATTCAATGAACTTCGACAAGAAATTCTATTCATTACAAATTAATTTGTCACGAATTGCAATAAACAAGGTCTACGCAGGCCACTCTGCCAAATCATATTCATCCCGCTTGGTGGCCCAATCTCAGTGTAAAGGCTTGGAACTTAAACTGCAGGGAGAGTGTATCGCTGTGTGCATTATGTTCTAGTGCACCCACATTCATAGTTAATCCGTTCTGTAGATACTGTCAGTATTACAGGTGTAATTTATTGTTGTATCACTGTGTAGTGCACCAATATTCATAGATAATCCCTTTTATAAACAAAAAGAAAAGCATACAGTACACGTCAGTAATGCAAAAACCTGTGTACGCCCCGCAGGAGCTTTAATCCCTTCTGTTAGCTGTAGATTTAATGTGTGTCAGTATTACAAGTCACTGTTAACGTTAGGTCTAATTTATAACTGTGGACGGTATCGACGGTATCCAGGTAGTAGCACTGTGACACACACAGAAACTATTGAGCGCAAACCATACCACTCGGCATTTCTATAAACCTGGGACATGATTGGCCCTGGGGGGGCGACATGTTGCATCAGTAGGCCAAGAAGCCCCATTGTAGGAATGGCAGTAGAGGCAGCAGTGGGGTGGAAGCATCAGAATGATGGCAGCAGCATTTTGTACAATATTCCAGTCTGGCAGCGCAGTACAGTATGATCTTTAGTGGCAGAATTATCTATTTTGTTGAATCATGCACTGGCTTCTGGAAATACGAGTTGATTCATGATTGATTCATCTTTATGTAGGTTGGTCTCTCAACATTTTGGGAGGAAAGGTGAGTTCTTTTAGGGGTAACTGTGCTCCCTGCCACACTTCAAGTTTACATGCCCAGTAGTACAGGGATCTTGGATCATGGGTGACAGGGTGCAGGCCAAGTAGGCCACTATCTGCTCGATGAGGTACTGCTATATGTCCTTCTGCTGCTACTGGGTGGTTTCTTTAGTAGGCGGCTGAAGAAGACTGCTCATCAGAGACTGCAGACTGAAATTGCTGGATATGGAGCTGGTGTTGTTCATGCCAACCTCTCCCTCCTCAGTCATGGCAGTGGACGGTCAACCACAGACCTTCCTAAGGATAGGTGATGGCGCTCATAGGCAGCGACTAACTGACTACACAGCACGTCTCTATACTAGTTCATTTTTTCATCCCTCTCAGAAGGTCTAAAAAATGTTCCCATTTGTGACTGGTAGCAAGGGTTTAACAATATGGATAGCCAGTAGTCATCCCTCTGCCAAATCATGACAATGAGGCTATCCCTACACAAACATGACAGCATGCATCTGGCCATTTGCACAAGGGACTCAGAGGGCCTCCCTGCCTCCATCTCCACTGTATACTGCCACAATCTATCGGCATCATCTGCATGGTTTACATTGTCTACCTCCAGCTCCTCATGCTCCTCATGCTCCTCTCCTGTCACTTGGGCTGATAAGCGACCTAGTTGTGTATAAAATTCCTGAATGTTCTTGTCCTCCTCCTCTGCAAGTTCATCCTCCTTGGGGCTCAGGTGGCCATGAAATGGAGGTGCCACATCTTCTGTCCCCTTGGCAGTCAGTTTTGTCAGCAGCCCCTCCAGGACGTGAAGTGGCCTGAGCAAACAGTACGTGTCACGCATCACTGGCTAATGTTGAAGGTACAATGGGGAGTAGACCTTTTCACCTTCCTCTGCTCATACAGATGGTCTAACATATGGAGCGTGGAGTTCCAACGGGTGGAAACGTTGGGGAAGAGCATTTTGCCTTTGCAGCTCAAGGACTGCTTGTTTTGCATGGTAAGGGTGGCTTAAGTGCATGCACAGTTTCCTGGACATTTTTAAACAGCTCTTGCAGTTCAGTGGAAGACTTGAGGAACTGAGTAACAATGTGGTTGAAGACTGCATGGCGTATTGGTCAGCCCTCCCTGACGCAGTGCAGACAAAATTTCCCCCCCTTGCAGCAGCCAGGCCGCATCCACAAGCAGTGTGGTGTCTTTCGTATCATTATCATCCCTTTCCACTTCTCCTGCTCAGACTCCTCCTCAGCTCCAATGTCAGCCATTTATAATAGAATACATGGCCAGGAAATAATTCTACACAGCCAGCTGGTGCACAAGACCGGAGCCGGTGGAATCTTCCAGGTAATATATAAATCCTTTTATTTTGGATAAGATACATAAAATACAACATGTTTCAGGGTTACTCAGGTCCCCTTCATCAGGTATAAATTTTCAAGTATTGCGATCATGTGACCCGAGAGTCCCGTTATTGCTATAACAATATATTTTATAGTTGGCTACTAAAGTTGATAAATATTTCCCTTTGGTTAGTGTACTGTGGGGCATAATAATTGTTGATCTTCTTTTATATAAATTTGAGGTGCGTTTGAGCATGTGGGGGTGTTCCCTCTGTTTAGGAACCCCCCATGCGTTTTTTTTGGCATTTTTTCTAGCGGTTTTGTGTATTTATAGAGCCATATGTATACTTGAATACTTATACCTGATGAAGGTGGCCTGAGAACCCTCAAAATGTGTTGTGTTTTATGTATCTTATCCAAAATAAAAAAGGATTGATATATTACTTGGAAGATTCCACCAGCTCCGGTCCTTTGCTCCTGTTTACAGTATTTATCACTTCCGTATGTTGGAGCTGATCAGCCTGGGTGAGAATAGCCACACTGGCAAGCAATTTCTTAAGTATATCAAACAGCAAACATCCTGCCGGCTGTCAACCTGCCGACTCCAACTGGTCAACGTGGTAAGTGACAATGGGCACAACATTCAACATTGCACATACTCGAGTGTCCATGTGAGCAGAGAAAAGCTGTGAATGGTTTTGTCATGTACCAGACAGCCTTAGCAGCAGCTTGCAGCAGGTGCTGAAGCCCTTTGAAGAGGCCACAAAGCTTGTCAGTAGGGACAACTGTGTCATGAACGATTTCATCCACCTCATATTTATCTTAGAACAGGTGCTGATGCTCATGCAGTAGGGGAAAATGGCATAAGAATAACAGCTAACACTTCTAACTGTCCACCCTGTAGCTTATGGTGACCCATGAAGTGAATTTGCCATGAAGGAAGAGGAGGAGGATTAGTAGCTGCCACTTCAAGAGGAGGAAGAGTTGGAAGTGGAGGAGCAAGAGGATGATGATGCTGATGGTACCAGCCAGGACACCCAATCATCTTGGTGGGATGCAGAGCCAGAAAGAACTGGCTCCTCAGGCACGCTGGCCAGAATGGCGACTTGTATGCTCACTTGCTTATGCAATGACAGGCATATCTTGACATTAAGCATTCTGATATTTTCTGCTTTTAGACCCTCACTATCAATGCAAAAGGAGGGAATGTTTTCCTCCCTCTGAAAGGGAGGCCAAATGACTTCATTAGTGCCACGGGCGGCGTGGTGACATCCAAACTGACCAAGTTGTTATCTGCCAGTGGGAGGATTTTCACACTCCTCCAGCTAAGGCCAATGAATAGATCTGACCTTGCTGCCAATGTGCCATCGGACCACTGTTGCTGCCTGCCTACCTCCATCATGCCACTGCTGCAGCCTGCCAACCATTACCTTCCGTATGGCTGCTGCTGCTGCCTCCAGAATGCTGCTGACTGCCTGCTAACATGTACCACATGGCTGCTGCAGCCCCCCACCTCAGCTGTCTATCCCAAAATCCACATCCATCTTGGAGGTGGCCACAATGCTATCTGAATTCCTTCCTTCAGTGATAACATGTTGCCAGGGAAATACAAAAAATCTGCAACATTTAAGGACGCTGTCAGTTCCCATTTCAACAAAGGTTATAACACATTTCTGTCAAAAATCATATTTCGTGCGATGTTAAAAGTTGAAAAAGAAGTCTACAAAGCATACCATGTCTCATATTCTAGCCCTTGTTGGAAAAAAAAATGAGAATCTAAAATATGTCTGACAGTAATAAACTGAATGAAATCTCAAATAACCACTGTTCATGAGTAAAGAGATGAGACTAAACGCAATTCTCACTTTTCATCCTGTGTATTCTGTAGCACCTGTTTGAAGGCTTTCTTTGCATTGCTTCCTCTTATTCTGTCTGAACTTAAAGTCTTTTGTTAAATTATTTAGAAAGATACAGGCTGCCAATCAGAACAGGATTAAAGGTGTACTTGACTTCTTTCTTGTGTCTTCCACTGACCCGCCACTATCAATTTCCTTTTACAAAAAAAGAAACAAAAAGGTTTCAAATAGCATTCTATTCTGAAGATTTTGGACTTATTTTTGGTTTAATTTATTGAAAAAGTAATCATTTTTTCTTGAAAAGTAGATATTTATAAAGCTGTTAAAACATATTTAAGTCTGCATTTATTTTTATACAGCAAAGGATGTTGCTTTTAAGTGAAATATTTCAGCTAGATGAGAGCTAGATAAATAAAAAGAAAAGGAACATTTTTTTCTGAAGGTATTTCTCCTTTATGTTTATGGAATTGATGAACAGATGACTGACATTAGCAAAGAACAACATGATAATTTTATATTGTTCATTCGGGGGGAAAAAAAACTTCCTAGTAATTACTTGTAAGTGTTGAATGTTTGGGGTACAAGTTAATTAACACAAATATATTTGTTGTATAATTAATATTTACCAATTCTATCTATAGTTTTTCATAGATAACTTATTTGTTAACCAGTTGAAGATAGGCCATTTCCACACTTCCTGATCAGATACATTTTCCAATTTATTTAGAGACATGTATCTTCAATAGCCATAACTTTTTATTTTCCTGTTTGAAATTTCACAGTTGTTTTTCTTATGCTGACTTTATTTTTTATACCTGGTAAAATTTTAAAATATTGAAAAAATGTTTTACATTCCCATTTTATATAATTTACTAGCACAAAGTTTATCTAAAAAACATTTACATACAGTACAGACCAAACGTTTGGACACACCTTCTCATTCAAAGAGTTTTCTGTATTTTCATGACTATGAAAATTGTAGATTCACACTGAAGGCATCAAAACTATGAACTAGCACATGTGGAATTATACACTTAACAAAAAAGTGTGAAACAACTGTAAATATGTCTTATGTTCTTCAAAGTAGCCACTGTCAGTTCTGGTCACCGGAGAACATAGGTTTTCTATTTTTGCTTGGTAATTCTGAGTTTTTGTATGTTTCTGTTTAGTGCCTAGCCTTGCCTTTAACCATGTTCACACTGGGGAGTTGTTTTGGAGCCAACGCCCATCTTCATGTTTTTGTTTGTCTACATAGGGTTAATACTCAGGTGCTGGGCTGAGTGGCTTCTCAGAATCTGGTCCATTCAGAACCTGGGGGTGGGATATCTTCCTGCATAAATACCTGCCTTCTTCTCTGGTCTTTGCCGGTTTTTGCAAATCCTTGCTATACCTGCTTGTGCGTTTGTATCGTGTGTATTCCGACTGCTTATATTTGACCCTTGGCTCGTACCAGACTACTCTACCGTCTTCTGATTTTGTACTTACGTTATCTCTGGTTTACTGACGCGGCTAGTTGACTATTCTTCAGTGTGTTGTTTGTCTCTGTTTGTTGTCCCTTTTCCCTGCACCTTAGTCAGTGTAATTGCAGTCGTGGTTGTTGCCGTGTCGCCTAGGACACGGAGGCAATTAGGCAGGGACAGGGGTTGGGGAGAGCTCAGGAATCACATCCCCCTTTTCTGTGTACCCCAACCTTGACAGCCACCTTTTGCTTTGATTACTGCTTTGCACACTCTTGGCATTCTCTTGATGGAGGTGGCAGTGGCAGCAGTGTGGAGGTGGCAGTGGCAGCAGCAGACTACAGAGTGGCACAATAACAGTGTGAAGGCAGCAATAGCATTAGGAGACCACAGAGTGACACGACGACAGTGTGGAGACAGCAGCAGTAGTATCAGGAGACCACAGAGTGGTACGATGAAAGAGATGGCAAGGGGAAAGTTCCTATCACCACTAATGTCTGTGCTCGAGGAATTGACATAGAACAAGTGTCAACTCTTTCAGACCACAGACCACGCTTACAGCACCTGGGTATGTGTTTTCATTCGATTTATTTTGCAGCTAGACTTATATGACAGCAATTTGAGGAGTTTTCCCGTTTTATAGCCATCAGTCATTGTCACATTTATGCACATGGTGTGAGGGCATTTTTATCTATGCGGTTTACTATTCAGGTTTCCCTTCACATCTGAGACATTATCCTCATAGCCTCTGTTGGTGTGCTGTAATATATAACTGTCTGATTTATAAGCTGTTTTTTTCGGCATCACGGCCATTATATGGTGGTATATAGATTTTTTACAGCAAGCGGTTACTGCAGTTTAAGGTTGTTTTTCCAACATTCATATACTTACCGCAGGCCACTATTGTCCGATTCGGCTATTTTTTCTTGTTTTTTTGTGACGGATCATGCTATTTATTGGTCTCCCTACTATATTAAATATTGTTCATGCATTTTTGTAATTTTAATCATGTTTAATAAAATTATACATTTTACTATGGAATTATAAATTACTCGTGCTTTATTCTGTATGTGAACTCTATCAGACCTGTAGAAGGTCTGACAGAGTGGCAAGGTGACATAATGTGGAGGTGGCAGCAGCATCAGGAGACCGCAGAGTGGCACGACAACAGTGTGGAAGCAGCAGCATCAGGAGACTACAGAGTGGCACAACGACTGTATGGAGGAAGCAGCATCAGGAGACTACAGAGTGGCACAACGGCAGTGTGGAGGCATCAGTAACATCAGGAGCAGCATACAGAGTGGCACAACGACAGTGTGGAGGTGGCAGTGGCAGCAGCAGTAGCATCAGGAGACCACAGAGTGGCACGACGACATTGTGGAGGCAACAGCATCAGGAGACTACAGAGTGGTACGACGACAGTGTGGAGGCGGCAGTAGCATCAGGAGCAGCATACAGATTGGCAGGACAACAGTGTGGAGGTGGCAGTGGCAGCAGCTGTAGCATCAGGAGACTACAGAGTGGCACAACGACAGTGTGGAGGTGGCAGTGGCAGCAGCTGTAGCATCAGGAGACTACAGAGTGGCACAACGACAGTGTGGAGGCAGCAGTAGCATCAGGAGACCACAGAGTGTCATGACGACAGTGTGTAGGTGGAAGTGGCAGCAGCATTAGCATCAGGAGACCACATAGTCTTCTCAAGCCGATTAAGAGATAGTACCCCCAAACCCTGACAGGCCTTTCACCCAGTTAACCAGGTACTCTCTACTCTGCACTGATGAGGGTCAATCACCCCAAAAAGCTGTCTGCAGATGAGGTGCTGGCTTATTTAACATCCGAGTCAAGTCTCAAGGCTTATTTAAAGAGCTGAACATTGACTTATCTGATATCTGCCTTTCATCTGGTGGCATTAGAGGCAGAGCTTGTTAAGAGATCATTTGCATCCCTTTTCCTCCCAGAATTCCAGAAAAGCATGAATGGCCTCTTAAGGTGCTCACTCCCCAAGGACAGATAGTACCCTGAGACCTCAGAGTGGCACAATGACAGTGTGGAGGCAGCAGCATCAGGAGACTACAGAGTGGCACGATGATAGTGTAGAGGCAGCAGCAGTAGCATCAGGAGACTACAGAGTGGTTCGACAACAGTGTGGAGGTGGCAGTGGCAGCAGCAGCAGACTACAGAGTGGCATGACTACAGTGTGGAGGTGGCGGCAGCTATAGCATCAAAAGACCAGAGAGTGGCACGATGACAGTGTGGAGGTGGCAGTGGCAGCAGACTACAGAGAGGCACGATGACAGTGTGGAGGCAGCAGCATCAGACTACAGAATGGCACAGATGTGTAGATGTGGCAGCAGCTGTACCATCAGGAGACTACAGAGTGGCACGACGACAGTGTGGAGGTGGCAGTGGCAGCAGCTATAGCATCAGGTGACCACAGAGTGGCACATCGACAGTGTGGAGGTGGCAGCAGCAGCAGTCTACAGAGTGGCACAATGACAGTGTGGAGGGAGCAGCAGCAGACTACAGAGTTGCACGACGACAGTGTGGAGGTGGCAGTGGCAGCAGCTGTGGCATCAGGAGACGACAGAGTGGCATGACGACAGTGTGGAGGCAGTAGAAGCAGCAACATCAGCAGCAGACTACTGAGTAGCACGACAACAGTGTAGAGGCAGCAACAGCAGACTAAAGAGTGGCATGTCAACAGTGTGGAGGTGGCAGTGGCAGCAGCAGCAGGCTACAGAGTGGCACAATGACAGTGTGGAGGGAGCAGCAGCAGACTACAGAGTTGCACGACGACAGTGTGGAGGTGGCAGTGGCAGCAACTGTGGCATCAATGACAGTGTGGAGGGAGCAGCAGTAGACTACAGAGCGGCACGACGATAGTGTGGAGGCAGTAGAAGCAGCAACATCAGCAGCAGACTACTGAGTGGCACGACAACAGTGTAGAGGCAGCAACAGCAGACTAAAGAGTGGCACGACGACAGTGTGGGGAGGTGGGTGGCAATAACAGTACCCGCTGACGATAGTGAAAGTAAGAAAAAGCTCTTGGCATCAGATGTGTGGCATCGGGCAGGTGGCAGCATCAGAATAGTGGCTGAGGCAGGTAGCCAGAAGAAACCGATCTCTAGTCAAGGCAGCATGGATTATCTAATCTGATGCTTTAAGCATTGGGTGGAAAGCCTGGCTGATCCACGCCTGATTCTTCTTGACAAAGGTCAGTCACTCCACATTTTGGGTGGACTGGTGAGTTCTCCTTCGGGTAACTATGGCCCCTGCCACACTAAACACCCGCTCTGAAACCACACTACTGGCCGGGCAGGACAGCTTTTTCAGAGCAAACTCGGCCAGTTGCGGCCACAAATCCAGTTTGGCTGCTCAGTAGTCCAGCGGATCTTCAATGATAGGTGGCAGGGTGCTGTTCAAGTACTGCATGCCACCACCTGCTGGTTCAAGTCCTGCTCCAGGTCTAGCTGATGCTGCTAGTGAGTAGTTTCTTCACTATGCGGGTGAAGAAAGCTGCTCATCAGTGACTCTAGACTCAAGCTGCTGCTGGTGGAGCCATTACTGCTTCTTCCACCCCCCCAGCAGCCATGGCAGTAAAACATCAGTGCAGAGGGCCCCCCAGTAGGACATGTGAAAGGATGGACGATGGGACAGATAGGCAGTGGACAACTTACTACATAGGATGTCTCTATAGTAGTTCAGTTTGTTCTCCCTCTCAGCAGGTGTAAAAAGGCCCCCATTTTATACCGGTACCGAGGGTCTAACATGGTGGAGAGCCAGTAGTCATCCCTCTGCTGAATGGTGAAAAATCGTCTGTCACTACGCAATCAAGAGAGCATGTATCAGGCCATTTGCGCAAGTGACTTGGAGGGACTCCCTGCCTCCATATCTACTGCATACTGCCACAGTGTGTCTGGGTCCTCTGCCTCCTCTTCCTCATCGCCCTGTAGCTCCTCTGGCAACTCCTGCTCCTCCTCTACTGTCACCTGTGTAAAAAAAACACCCATTTCTCTACGTATTGCTTGTGCTCGAATGTCCTCCTCCTCATCCTCCTTCTCCAGTTCAGACCCCACAGGGTTCATGTGGCGATGAGATGTAGTCTCCTGTCCCCTGACCAGCCAGATTTACCAGCATCTTTTCCAGGATATGGATGAGTCGAATGACGTTGTTCATCCGATAGTCCTGGTGACTGACAAATAAAGTCACCTCCTCAAAGGGCACGAGCAAACGGCAGGTGTCATGCAAGAGCTGTCACTGGCTGACATTGAAGTTACACAGGGGAGTACATCTGTCTGCTTGGATCATCAAGAAATCGTTTATGGCCTTTCTCTGTTCGTATAGTCGGTCCAACATATGGAGGGTGGAATTCCAACGGGTGGAAACGTCACATATCAGCCTATGTTGGGGGACGCCATTCTGCCGCTGTAGCTCAAGGAGGGTGTGCTTGGCGGTGTACGAGTGGCTGAAGTGCATGTAAAGTTTCCTGGCTATTTTTAGGATGTCTTGCAGATGGGTAGAAGACTTTAGGAACCGCTTGACAACCAGATTGAACACGTGTGCCATGCAGGGCACATGGCACAGCCCTTCTTGACGCAGACGCACCGTGTTCTTCCCGTTGTCGGTCACCATGGTTCCGATTTTGAGTTGTCATGGGGAAAGCCAGGATTTGATTTCTTGATGAAGGACGCGGAGCAGTTCCTCCCCTGTGTGACTCTGTTAGCCCAGGCAAACGAGGTGTAGAACCGCATGACACCGCCGTGCCCTGCACATGTGATATGCTGGTGGGGCACTGTGAATTGTCCCTGCAGTGGAGGCTGAGGACACTGTGGAGGATGAGGAGGCAGAAATTGTCGCAGTACAAACGGCATGAGAACATGGAGGTGGAGGTGGCGTCGCCTGGCCAAGTTGCTGGTTTGGCTGTGCAGGAACCACATTTACCCAGTGGGCCATAAAGGACATATACTGTCCCTGACCATAATTAGAGCTCCACACGTCAGCGCTGCCATGCACTTTGGCAGACACTGACAGGCTCAAGGACTGGCCCACCTTTTGTTCCACATTTTTGTGCAGGGCTGGTACTGCCTGTTTTGCAAAGAAATACCAGCTTGGAACTATCCACCTCGGCCCGACACAAGTCATCAGCTCTCTGAAAGGTTCAGAGTCCACCACTTATAAAGGGGTGGAGTGCAGCAACAGCAACTTGGCCAGGAGCTTCTGCGCCGTTGGATATGTACATGCATACTGCTGTCTCTTGGCAATTGCTTCACTGATCGATTGCTGATGGAATGATTGATGAGAAGTAAGAGGAGGCGCAGGAGCATCAGATGATGGGAAGGACAGACAGCTCCCTTCGGCTGAGGTGGTGGAGCCTTGACTGCCTGAAATTGGGTACGTGCCACTGGGTGATGCAGCGGCTGCTGCGGCAGGCTGGACCACCACATTGGAGCCACTGTCCTCCCAGGCCACTTTATGGTGATGCTGCATATGACACAGGGCCATTATGCCAACATTGGCACCCTTGCCACGCTTCACCTTATGCCCACAGATTCTATAAATAGCTAGGTTCACCTCACCCGGCGGCTTAACAAAAAACTGCCACACTGCCGAGTACGTGATTTTTACCGCCAACACTCTGCACTGACTTGCTGCTACCTCCGCTGCCTCCGTGAACCCCTGACCACTACTTTCTTGCCCAGTAGGCTCCTGCGGAGCGGGTGGTCTACCCTGGGCACGTTTGGCTCCCGACCTCCCACTGCTGCCACCCTGCTGACTCCCGGCCATGCTAGCGACTTCCTGGCTCCGCTGCTGCCTCACAGGCAAGCCGCCACCCTCTTCTCCTGATGATGATGAAGCCCCTAATTCACGCAGCTCCCAAGTGTGATCAGCTACATCATCATCATCGAGTACTGTCTGCACGTCACTGAGGTCCTCCTCAACAGTCTCTGGGTCAGGAGCCTGACCGCTCCCAACAGCAGCTCCCGCGCCACTCTCCTCATCACTACTTGCCCACTTAACGGAGGAAGCTGCGGATGTCTCCTCCACATCTTGACTGGCCAGTAGCTGTTGACTGTCCTCTAGTAGCTCGTCCTCACTGTATAGTGGAACTGAGCCCACAGCATACAGTACTTCTCTGGCTGAGGGAACAGAAAAGGACAGACGCAGGTTGAGGACAGGTGAGCGCATAGGGCCTGCTCCCGGTTCATGCCAACTAAGGGTTTTGTCTGACGAACCCACCGATTCTTGGCTGGGGATGTCTGATGTCATTTGCGGAGTCGAAGACTGAGTCAACCATTCAAGAACCGATGGGTTGCTGGACAAGACACGACCGCTAGATGACACCGGGAGCTCAGGCCTCTCAAAGTAACCCCTGCTGCCACACCCCCTTACTCTGCTGCCACCTGTGCCTTCACCAGAAACATTTAGGCCTCTGCCACTCCCCTGTGCAGGGCCTGTCTCTTCTCTGTCTGACATACTGCTAGATCAAATAAATAAATAAATAAATAGGGATGTAATTTTCCCACTTCACCACACAACGGCTAATAAGTCTTTTTTTCCACCACTAATAAACAGTACAAGGCTTTACAAAATATAACTTTGGCGCTGTACGCCAAATAAAACTCTTTTTTGCCACTAATATGCGCTACAAAGGGCTGTAATTTTCCTACTACACACTACGACTAATACGCCTTTTCTTTTTTTCCACCACTAATCAAAAAACAAAAAAAGGCTTCAGTAAATGTCACTGAGGCGCCATACGCCAAATAAAACTTTTTTTTTGCCATTAATACATGCTACAAAGGATTGTAATTATCCCACTTCACCACACAACAGCTAATAAGGCCTTTCTGGTTTCCAACACTAATCAACAACAAAAAAATAGCTTTACTAAATGTAACTACAGCACAGAAGGGTTAATAAGACCCCAATAATCGGAATTGCAGAGGTATGATCTATTGCAAACCTGAAATGAGCAGCTGTATCATGGCAGTTTTGAACCCCAGTCAGTGCACCAAGGTGTAATAAGATTTTTCCTATTACCCTGTCTCTAAACATCCCTATTTAACCCTGTTCTGCTTTAATACTTTCCTCCCTATCCTTTCCCTACACTTCTATTGAGCAATATGTACGTTTGATAAGTTTTTCTACCACTTTCCCTAGCGCCTGCTAACATCTCTCCCTGCACTAAGTTCACTGTAGAATGGCGGAATCCAAGATCGCTGAGGCTATTTATAGGTCTGTGACATCACAGGGCTAGCTGGCTGCTGTTTGGCTGCATGTATGGCATTGTGGGTGATCCCTTGTTCCCACAGTTCCTTGCTCTATATCCTAAGACGTGCAGCCACCATTTTAGGAAAAAAAAATGCCATTCATTACTAGAATCATCAGGAAATTCGAATTCAGTGCGAATCGAATAATTCCTGAAGTTCGGATCAAAATGTTTTTTATTATTATTATTTTATCATGTCACCATTCAATATGGCTGTTTGATAAGTAAGGATTATGATTAGAAATTTGCAAAGTTTAGCTAAATTTGATTTGGCTGCTTTGACAAATTTTACCCCCCAAAAAATTTGCTTTGCGACAAATTAATTTGTCATGAGGCGCTTTTCTTTGTAAGTAGTGGGTGCAATGACATTGTCATTGTACCCCTCAGATGCTGCATTCATAGCTAATCGTGGCATCTGACTAATATTGAAGTGTACAAAATAGAAATATAAATTATACTTACCTCATCCATTTGATCGCAAAGAGCCGACTGCCGCCACCTTGATTGAAGATCTTACACCACACATGGGATTTTGTGCGAGACCTTCAATCATGATGGTAGCCTACGGCTCTTTTTGCTCAAACGGATGAGGTAAGTATGTTTTTTTTTCACCATTCAGGGAATATCAATTTGCTGCCACGAAGCATGAGAAAATTTAACTTCTATTGAAATCGAATTTTCCCTGATTCACTCAACACTAATTATGATTATCAGGAGCAGGGATAAAAGCTACAATGCAGGTTAGTTGTGACATTTTTTTATTATTTTTTTCTGTCTTTTTATTTTATGTTTTTCACTTTGTAACCCTTATAAAGATCATAAAAAACCATTTGGGGGCACCAATGGTAGTACAGTGAGTTAAGCCAAAGCAAAATGGGCCTAGGGAAGAGGATTAACATCAGTTGGGGGCTATTTTTAAGAATATTTTCGTGGTTAATGTTAAAGAAGAACTCCTGCAAAAAATGTTATTCTCTGACCTGCTAGAAAGGTACATGATATAATCTGTAGTGAATGTAATTTGGCTGTGTCTTGTGACCAGCAATCACACTCTCCAAATGACAAAGCCGTGGCGGCCTTCTCTGTGTATTCCTCAGGCCCAGTGATGTCACGGCTAGTATCACTGGCCTGGGCGCGGCTAAGCTCCATTTATGTGAGCAGAGCTTAGCCGCGCCTAAGCCAGTGATACTAGTTGTGACGTCACTAGGCCGGAGGAAAACACAGAGAAGGTCACAGCGCTCCTGAAGCGTGGCTGCCTTCTCAAACAGCTGATCGGCGTGTGTCCCAATCAGATGCTGATGATCTATCCAGAGGATAGATCATCAGTTTTAAACAATAGAGATGAGCGAGTAGTATTCGACCGAGCCGGTATTCGATCGAATACTACGCTATTCGTCATACTCGATTTCGATTGAGTATAACGGCGATGACGCACTTAAAATTAGTTTCCCCTCCCACCTTCCCTGGCGCTTTTTTTTACACCAATCACTATGCAGGGGGGGTATGACAGGTCCTCGGAGCACGCTGGCATCGCGAGAACGACGTCTACATGCATTGGCTGGAAAAACCATGTGACCTCGAATCATAAAAACTCAGCTCTTCCTGCTCGTTCGCATATGCTGCATGAACGTAGTCAGGGACAGAGGCCCGAGCAGGGTGAGACAGGCTTTAGCTGTATGAAAGTCAGGCAGGACCCCAAAAGTATATAACAGAAGCTCAGAATATCGCATTTACCACCATATATACCGGCTACCAGCAGACAGGAGAGTGATTGACAGCCCTTATCAGGGCTACTATACTGCACGGTATATAGCTTATTCTAACTATATACACTCTGCACAGAACAGCTGCTTTATTGAGGGATAGCTGCTGGAGTAGGGACAGAGAGAGGCAATAGTGATGTATTAGCACCTATATACAAAACTATATTTGGCACTACTGTTGTGCGTTCTGTGTGCCAACAAAACCCTGTTATATACCTGGTGTGTATACGCACCATTTGACCTTCTGGCAGTATACAGCTGTATACGCCAAGTATTTTTCTAAAAAATAAAGTATATTTGGCACCACTGTTGTGCGTTCTGTGTGCCAGCAAAACCCTGTTAATATACCTGGTGCGTATAGGCATCTATTGACCTTCTGGCAGTATACGGCTGTATAGCCAAGTGTTCTCCTAAAAAATAAAGTATATTTGGCACCACTGTTGTGCGTTCTGTGTGCCATCAAAACTCTGTTAATATACCTGGTGCGTATAGGCATCTATTGACCTTCTGGCAGTATACGGCTGTATAGCCAAGTGTTCTCCTAAAAAATAAAGTATATTTGGCACTACTGTTGTGCGTTCTGTGTGCCAGCAAAACCCTGTTAATATACCTGGTGCGTATAGGCATCTATTGACCGTCTGGCAGTATACGGCTGTATAGCCAAGTGTTCTCCTAAAAAATAAAGTATATTTGGCACCACTGTTGTGCGTTCTGTGTGCCAGCAAAACCCTGTTAATATACCTGGTGCGTATAGGCATCTATTGACCTTCTGGCAGTATACGGCTGTATAGCCAAGTGTTCTCCTAAAAAAATATATATTTTGCAGAACGCGTGGCAAAAAAAAGTTAAACGCCTGAAATGCGGAGGGCTAGCGCAAAGGGACGTGGACGGGGGCGCGGAAATGCTGGTGGGGGCACAAACCGCGTTGAAGCCAGTGGGGATACAATGCGTGCTGGTGAGGGGCAGCCAGCATTCCGCTCATCCAGCATCCCTGCCTTTATGGGACAGTTAAGCGGGGGGCGGGTTACACCGCTGTTGAGGCCTGAGCAGCGTGAACAGGTGGTGCAATGGATAGCCGATAACGCTTCCACTCACTTGTCCACCACCCAGTCATCCACACAGTCTCACTCTGACCCTCCTTCCTCCCAACCTGGCCAACAGAGTCATCCCACCCTTGACCCCTCCCAGGAGCTCTTTTCGGGTCCTTTTCCAGATGTGCTGCAAGAATCCCAGGAGCTAGCAGAGGAATTTGTTTGTAGTGATGCCCAAACACTTGAGTATCCGCCATCTCCTGGTGATGTGGACCCGGAACCAGCATCTGTTATCATGAGCGATGATGATGAGACGCAGTTGCCATCAAGGGAGGCTGTTGGAATGTCCAGTGGGCAGGAGGAGGAGCAGAGTGAGGAAGTGGAAGAGGAGGTGGTGGACGACGAAATGACCGACCCCACTTGGCCAGGGGTGATGTCCAGCGGGGAAAGCAGTGGAGATGTGGTGGTCTGTGCATCACCGAAAAAGGCAGCAAGAGGCAGAGGGATGTCCAGAGGCAGAGGACAGTCCAGACAGAGAAGGCAGGCCACAGCCAGCAGGGCCGAAGCTCTTCCCGGCAGCAGGCAGTCGCGCGAAGCTCCCCCATCGAGGCCTCGTACTTCTGTGGTGTGGAGATTTTTTAATGTTTGCGCGGACGACAATCTGAGCGCGGTTTGCGCACTCTGCCACTCAAAACTGAGTAGGGGCTCTGAGAAGAGCAATCTGACCACCTCAGGCATGCGGCGTCACTTGGAAGTCAAGCACTGGGCTGAGTGGGAGAGAGCAAACGCAATACAACCTGCGCGCGGTCTTGTTGCCACTGCCTCTTCCCCTTTGTTGTGTGCTGCCACTGCGGTCCAGACCTCCAGCCAGGACACCTTCACATCTGCCTCTGCCTCGGCTACTTTGGGGCCTTCTCCTTCAGCCTCCCCTTCCCCCGCATCTTCGCCTGCACCTTCATACTCCTCGTCCCATCAACTGTCCATCTCGCAGGCGTTCGACCGCAGGCGGAAGTACGCCTCGAGTCACCCCCAAGCCCAAGCCTTAAACTGCCACATCTCCAAACTGCTGGCCCTGGAGATGTTGCCGTTTAGGCTTGTGGAGACGCAGGCCTTCCGCGACCTGATGGCGGCTGCCGCACCTCGCTATTCCGTCCCTAGCCGCCACTACTTTTCCCGGTGTGCCGTCCCCGCCCTGCACCAGCACGTGTCGCGTAACATCAGGCGGGCCCTGAGGTACGCAGTCAGCGCAAAGGTCCACTTGACCACCGACTCGTGGACAAGCGCTTGCGGCCAGGGACGCTACATCTCTTTGATGGCACACTGGATGAATGTTGTGGAAGCGGGGACGGGGTCGCAAACAGAGACGGCCTACCTACCACCCCCGCCCAAGATTGCCAGCATGGGTTCTGATAAACCCCCCTCCTCTTCCTTCTCCTCCTCTGCCTTAACATCGCCCTCAGCCGCTAGCTGGAAGCGTTGCAGCACTGGCGCGGGGAGACGTCAGCAGGCGGTGCTTAAGCTCATCAGCTTGGGCGACAGGAAGCACAGCGCCCCAGAGGTGAGGGACGCCATATTGCAGCAGACGGAGATGTGGCTGTCGCCGCTGCAGCTAGGACCAGGCATGGTCGTGTGCGATAACGGCCGTAACCTGGTGGCGGCTCTGGAGCTTGCCGAACTCAATCACGTACCATGCCTGGCCCACGTTTTTAATTTGGTAGTCCAAAAATTTTTAAAGACTTACCCCAACCTGGCAGAGCTACTGGTGAAAGTGCGGCGCTTGTGCGCTCACTTTCGGAAGTCAACTGTAGCTGCTGCTAGCTTAAAAAAACTCCAGCAACGCCTCCATTTGCCTGAACATCGGCTGTTGTGCGACCTGCCCACTCGATGGAATTTCACCTATTCCATGTTGGCTAGGGTATGTGAGCAGCAGAGAGCATTGATGGAGTACCAGATGATGAATCCACGCGTGCCTCCAACTCAGCTCCCTCAGTTTGCCAACCACGAGTGGCCATGGATGGCAGACATATGCGATGTATTGCGTATCTTTGAGGAGTCCACCAAGAAGGTCAGCAGCGAGGACGCTATAGTGAGCGTAACCATCCCGCTCCTATGCGTCCTTAAAGAAACGCTCATCTCAATAAGGGAGAACGCATTGCACACAGAGGAGACGGGGGTAGGAGGAGACGCAACGGAGCTAGACAGTCAGACCACACTTTTGTCTGCTTCTCGGTGGCAGTTGCAGGAGGAGGAGGATGAGGAGGAGGACGACGTGGAGGTGGCTGTGGAAGAGGAGGAGGATGCTGGCGGCGAGGGTAGCAGTCAGGCTGTGTGCGTCCCATTGGTTCAGCACGGATGGGGCGGAGAGGAGGCGGAAGAGGAAGAGGAGGAAATGGCAAATGATCCTTCTGGTGGGGGCAGTGACGTCATGCCTATTCAGAGTCTGGCACACATGGCTGACTTCATGCTGGGCTGCTTTTCCCGGGACACACGTGTTGTCCGGATATTGGAGAACAAACTATACTGGGTCTTCGCACTCCTGGACCCCCGGTATAAAGATAACTTCTCCTCTTTTATTCCGGTAGAGGAGAGGACGAATCGATTGCTGGAATACCAGAGGGAACTCGTGCAGAACATGATGGAGATTTTCCCACCCACCATCGCTGGCGGCAGAGAGGACAGTGTCTCCCAGAGTCTGACAACATCGATCAGGCCCACAGCCACCAGGGGAACACTCTCCAAGGTGTGGGACACGTTAATGGCACCCCCTCGTGCAACTTCCATCACTGCGGGGCCCACTATCAGCAGGAGGGACAAGTATCGTCGGATGTTGCGGGAGTACCTGGCAGACCGTACCCCTGTCCTCCCCGATCCCTCGGCGCCCTACACTTACTGGGTCTCCAAGTTGGACACGTGACTGGAACTGGCCCTGTACGCCTTGGAGGTGCTTGCCTGCCCTGCCGCCAGCGTTCTATCAGAAAGGGTGTTCAGCGCAGCCGGGGGCATTATAACCGATAAGCGCAGCCGTCTGTCAACTGACAGTGCCGACAGGCTGACGCTAACTCAAAATGAACAGCAAGTGGATTGACCCGGACTTTGCTTCTCCAACAGTGGAAAGCAGCCAAAAGTGAAGTGCCATCTGTATGAAGTGCCATTTCCTCCTCCTCCTGCTCCTCCTCCTCCTTAACCGAGTAGAATTGCTCCATTAAAAAAAAAAAGAAAAAATTATTATGGCTCAGCTTTTGGGCCTTAATACAATTTTTAAGAGGTCTCAGCTCTTGGGCCTTAATACAATTTTTAAGAGGTCTCAGCTCTTGGGCCTTAATACAATTTTTAAGAGGTCTCAGCTCTTGGGCCTTAAAACAATTTTTAAGAGATCTCACCTCTTGGGCCTACAAACAATTTTTAAGAGGTCTCACCTCTTGGGCCTTAATACAATTTTTAAGAGGTCTCACCTCTTGGGCCTTAATACAATTTTTAAGAGGTCTCACCTCTTGGGCCTTAATACAATTTTTAAGAGGTCTCAGCTCTTGGGCCTTAATACAATTTTTAAGAGGTCTCAGCTCTTGGGCCTCCACACAATTTTTAAGAGGTCTCACCTCTTGGTCCTCCACATAATTTTTTCGAGGGCTCACCTCAAGGGCCTCCATATAATTTTTTCAAGGTCTCACCTCAAGCTAACTTTGCGCACTCATTAAAATATCTTCACAACAAGGACCTAAGAGCCCTCGATGGGAGAGCTTTGTGTGGGGGCCTGTTATAGGGAAGAGATGCGGCCCTGCGGGCTCTAGCCTGCCTTCTCCATAAGCCTCTGGCCACCCCACGGCCTCTTCCTGCCTTTTGCGGTCCTACGCATCCCTCAACATCCCCACTGCTTTACCTGCTAGACATGACACTGGGCCAGGTCGGGTCACTGACTTCGTCATACTCAACCACCTCCTCTTACACTGCCTCACTTTGCTCCTCCTCCGGCCCACCCGACATACCAACAGCCTCCCTTGCTGGCAACTGTGTCTCATCATCGTCCCTAATCATTTTACACTTTAGTGCCCGTTCCACACCACCATCAACTAGAGATGGAGCTTGCTCCAGTGTTTGGGCATCAGAACAAACAAAATCCTCAGATAGCTCCTGCGATTCTTGCAGGACTGGCGAGGAGTCAAAATCAGGTAAGGGACCTGAGAAGAGCTCCTGGGAGTGGGCATGGGTGGGAACACTCGGTTGATAACATTGGGCAGGGTGGGAGGAAGGAGGGTCAGAGTGAGGTCCCTGCAGTTTCTGCAGGCTATCGACGAGACTGGACTTTGTGGACTTGACTGGGTGGTGGACAGATTTAACAAATCTAGAAGGAGAAGGAGGGGTTTGCCAAGCTGTCTGGGTGGGGGTAGCAGGTTTGCCCGTCCCCACCTCCACAACATTCACCCAGTGTGCTGTCAGGGAGATGTAGCATCCCCGGCCTCAAACGCTTGTCCAAGTGTTGGTGGTCAAATGGCCTTTTGCAGTAACCGTGTTACTCGGGCGTGGATGATGTTTTGGGACATGTGCTAGGGCAAGGCAGGGATGGCACAGAGGGAAAAATAGTGATGGCTAGGGACAGGATACTGATGGATGGCAGCCCCCATCAGGTTGCAGAAAGCTTTCATTTCTACAAGCCTAAATGGCAACATCTCAAGCGCCAACAATTTGGGCATTTTAAGGCTTCTGCATGTGTTTGAGTTGTTTTTACATTTTAAAGAAGACATGTCTGACCACATCTCACACACACACACAATGACAATTAGGGGTGGGGTCTATTTGCTTTCCCCTTGCCTATGCCATCTGTGGTTGTCATAGGCAACGTGATTTTAAGGGGTGCAGAATTTTTTCTTCTTTTTTGTACAGTTTGGCTTGGGGTCCATGGCAATGTAGAGGAAAGAAGGTTTCCTTGTATTGTCTCACTTTACATAGAAGTTATATTGTGTTTGGAGTGTATTGTTGAGAGGCTGTGATAGTGGCGTAATAGTGCGACTTGGGCACGTTATATGCACCCAGACATGCTTCCCCTGCTGTCCCAGTTGCATTCCAGTAGTGTTGGCATCATTTTCTGAGGTTTCAGGGTGGACTTGGTGACCTCCAAGTGGTCGAATTGAGATTTCCAAGTGGCGAGCATTTTTTTCCCATAGACTATAATGGGATTCGATATTCGGTCGAATAACGCGGTCTATTCGAATCGAAATTCGAACTTTCGAATATTTCACTACTCGCTCATCTCTATTAAACAACTGCAGAACCCCTTTAAGTTCAAGTTGTATTATCACCCACCTCCAAAATGATTCTACGTGTGTAGTTATACCCCTACTGCCAAGGACACACCTTCAGGTTGCCTCAGGTGGTACCATCTAGGGGAAAGTGGGGGGAGGAAGGGGCTATATACTTCTACCAGTACTTCTACACAACAGCACACAGAGTACTGTATACAGTACTTTGCTATGTCACTAACCAGTTCGGTATGTGTCACCTGCACTGCTCTATAAAGAGGCGGTAAGTCATGACTAAAAAGTACAAGGTGCTTTACAGGACCTTTGAGAGGCCAAGCGCAGTAGGAGGACAAGTGAAGCAGGACCCGCCTCTCCCAGCTTGGTGTCCTCATATGAGCATGATGGGAGAATCAGTCAGGAAGAGGATGTGCTGATCAGACAGCTTGTGGGGGCACAGGTCACCAAGGAACACGGGTTTGAGTGGAGCAGAGCCTCTTCCCAACAACCATGGTCATCTTACAGAGCTGCAGGCAGGTTACATCATAGTAACATAGTTAGTAACATAGTTTATAAGGCCGAAAAAAGACATCTGTCCATCCAGTTCGACCTGTTTTCCTACAAGTTGATCCAGAGGAAGGCAAAAAAAACCCTGTGCGGTAGAAGCCAATTTTCCTCACTTTAGGGGAAAAAATTCCTTCCCGACTCCAATCAGGCAATCAGAATTACTCCCTGGATCAACAACAACCCATATCTAGTAACTATAACCTGTAATATTATTACCCTCCAGAAATACATCCAGGCCCCTCTTGAACTCTTTTACTGAACTTACCATCACCACCTCCTCGGGCAGAGAGTTCCATAGTCTCACTGCTCTTACCGTAAAGAATCCTCTTCTATTTTTGTGAACAAACCTTCTTTCCTCCAGGCGCAGAGGATGTCCCCTCGTCATGGTTACTGTCCTTGGGATAAAGAGATCATGGGAGAGATCTCTGTACTGACCCCTGATATATTATACATAGTTATTAGATCTCCCCTCAGTCGTCTTTTTTCTAAAGTGAATAACCCTAATTTTGATAATCTTTCTGGGTACTGTAGTCCACCCATTCCAGCTATGACTTTAGTTGCCCTCCTCTGAACCCTCTCCAGCTCTGCTCTGTCTGCCTTGTTCACAGGAGCCCAGAACTGTACACAGTACTCCATGTGTGGTCTGACTAGTGATCTGTAAAGTGGCAGGACTATGTTCTCATCACGGGCATCTATGCCCCTTTTGATGCAACCCATTATCTTATTGGCCTTGGCAGCAGCTGTCTGACACTGGTTTCTGCAGCTTAGTTTGCTGTTCACTAAAATTCCTAGGTCTTTTCCATGTCAGAGTTACCCAATGTTTTACCATTTAGTATGTACTGGTGACTTGCATTATTCCTTCCCATATGCATAACCTTATATTTGTCAGTGTTAAACCTCATCTGCCACTTCTCTGCCCAAGCCTCCAGTCTATCCAGATCCATCTGTAGCAGTGTACTGTCCTCTTCTGTGTTAATTACTTTACACAGTTTAGTGTCATCTGCAAAAATTGATATTTTACTGTGCAAGCCTTCTACAAGGTCATTAATAAATATATTGAAGAGAATAGGGCCCAATACTGACCCCTGTGGTACCCCACTAGTTACAGTGACCCAATCTGAGTATGTACCATTAATAACCACCCTCTGTTTTCTATCACTGAGCCAGTTACTTACCCACATACAGACATTTTCTCCAAGACCAAGCATTCTCATTTTATATACTAACCTTTTATGTGGTACCGTGTCAAATGCTTTGGAGAAGTCCAGATATACGATATCCATTGATTCCCCGCGGTCAAGTCTAGAACTTACCTCCTCATAGAAACTGATTAAATTGGTTTGACACGACCGATCCCTCATGAAGCCATGCTGATATGGAGTTATTTGCTTATTTTCATTAAGGTACTCCAAGATAGCATCTCTTAGAAAACCTTCAAACAGTTTACCCACGACAGATGTTAAACTTACCGGCCTATAGTTCCCGGGCTCTGTTTTTGGACCCTTTTGAATATTGGCACCACATTTGCTATGCGCCAATCCTGTGGAACACTCCCTGTCAGTATAGAGTCCTTAAATATCAAGTATAAGGGTCTGGCAATGACATTACTTAATTCTCTTAGGATACGTGGGTGTATGCCATCCGGTCCTGGCGATTTGTCTATTTTAATCTTTTTAAGACGCCCCAGTACTTCTTCCTGGGTCAGACAGGACACTTTTAAAGGGGAATTCACTTTTATATTCTGCATTTCATCTGACAGTTTATTTTCCTCAGTGAATACAGTGGAGAAAAAAATATTTAAGAGTTTTGCTTTCTCCTCATCGCTCTCTGCTACTCCCCCCTCACTACTCTGTAAGGGGCCGACACCTTCAGATTTATACTTTTTAGTATTTATATAATTGAAGAACATTTTAGGGTTAGTTTAACTCTCTTTAGCAATTAGTCTTTCAGTCTCTAGTTTAGCTGCTTTTATTTGTCTTTTACAAATTCTATTTTTTTCCTTATAGCTTTTCAATGCTTCCCTGCTCCCCTCCTGTTTTAGTGATTTAAATGCTTTC
Organism: Rhinella marina; assembly: GCA_900303285.1. NCBI lineage: Eukaryota > Metazoa > Chordata > Amphibia > Anura > Bufonidae > Rhinella > Rhinella marina. Next base: position 47,033 of record ONZH01020182.1, read on the forward strand.
TTTTTGTCATTTATTGCTTTTTTTACAGTTCTATTTATCCACATTGGTTTTTCTTGTTTCTTATCATTTTATTCCTATACGGTATGTACCTCTCACAATTAGATATTAGGATGCTTTTAAAAATATCCCATTTTGTGGCTGTATTTTTATTTTTGAGGATTTTGTCCCCAGTTAGTTAGACCTATGGCCTCTCTTAGATGGATAAATTTTGCATTTTTGAAGTTTGGTATTTTTGTTCCTCCCTGAAGAAATGCTTTTTTTAATGACCAATTTAAAGGTTATTATTTTATGGTCACTGTTACCCAGGTGTCCCCCAACCTGCACATCTGTTGTTCTGTCAGGTCTATTGGTTAATACTAAGTCCAGTATGGCCGTCCCTCTAGTCGGGTCCTGAACCAGTTGGGAAAGGTAATTGTCTTTGGTTATTGCCAAGAACCTGTTTCCTTTATGAGATATACAGGTTTCAGTTTCCCAGTCTATATCTGGGTAGTTGAAGTCCCCCATAATAACAACCTCATTCTGATTTGCCGCTTCGTCTATTTCATTTAGAAATTGATTTTCTGTGGCCTCTGATATATTAGGTGGTTTATAATAAACTCCTATTAGTATTTTATTATTGTTTTTGGCTCCATTTATTTCTACCCACAGTGACTCCACATCTTCATGTCCCTCACTTATATCTTCCCGGATTGTGGGCTTTAGACAGGACTTTATATAAAGGCAGACCCCTCCCCCTCGCCGGTTTTGACGATCCTTTCTAAAAAGATTGTAACCCTGTACATTAACTGCCCAGTTATAGGTATCATCCAGCCATGTCTCAGTTATTCCCACTATGTCACAGTCCTCCTCACACATCACTAATTCCAGTTCGCCAATTTTATTAGTTAGGCTTCTGGCATTAGTGTACATACACTTAAGAGGTCTATGTATATTTTTTACCCCGTTTGTCAATTTACTATTACTTATGAAATGAATATCCGGGCTTCTTGGGTTACTTTGGTTGTTGTTTTGCACAGTCTTCTCCCTACATTCCTTACTAACCCCAGCCCCCACTAACCCCCCACTTTTCCTTCCTATGACCCACTCTCTATCTACACTATCTACCCCCTTAGTATGGTCACCCACCCTCCCCCCAGATCCTAGTTTAAAAGCTCCTCCAGCCGTCTAACCATTTTTCCCCCAGGGCAGTTGCACCCTCCCCATTAAGGTGCAGCCCGTCCCTACTGTAGAGTCTGTAGCCGACAGAGAAGTCGGCCCAGTTCTCCATGAACCCAAACCCTTCCTTCCTGCACCAGCCTCTGAGCCACTTATTTAACTCCCTAATCTCCCGTTGTCTCTCTAGTGACGCTCGTGGCACTGGTAGTATTTCTGAAAACACTACCTTGGAGGTCCTGGACTTTAGCTTCTCACCTAGTTCCCTAAAATAATTTTTAAGGACCTTCCATCTCCCCCTGACTCTGTCATTGGTGCCAACGTGTACCATGACCGCCGGGTCTTCCCCAGCCCCACCCAGCAATCTGTCAATCCGGTCTGCAATATGCGAACCCGAGCACCCGGGAGACAACACACTGTTCGGCATTCACGGTCTCGGCGACAGATGACCCTGTCTGTCCGCCTAATAATAGAGTCCCCTACCACCAGTATCTGTCTGTCCTTTGCTGCTCTCCTTTTCCCATCCTTCCTGCAGCGGGTCATCCTCCTGGTTTCTAGGAGAAACGGCCTGCTTGGCAGTGTCGCTGGTCCTGGGCTTTCATCCCTAATATCAGCCAAACGAGGCATATTTACTAGGGCGTTCCAGCTCAGGACTAGCCTCCCTGGCACTTTCCTCTACCCCTCCTTACTTACATTATCCTTACTTCCCCTCATCTTCCTGCAGAAGCTT
>ONZH01020183.1:0-46088 GCA_900303285.1 Rhinella marina
ACAGGCGTGTACGCTTATCGGTGATGACGCCACCAGCTGCACTGAATACCCGCTCTGACAGCACGCTAGCGGCAGGGCAGGCCAGCACCTCCAAGGCGTACAGCGCCAGTTCAGGCCACGTGTCCAGCTTTGAAACCCAGTAGTTGTATGGAGCAGAGTGATCGGTCCGGACGTTGGTATGGTCAGCTAGGTACTCCCTCACCATCTTTCTGTACAGCTCCCCCTACTCTGCCTAGACTGGGGACAGGTGACAGTGTCTTGCTGGGGTGACATAAAACTGGCAAAGGCCTTGGAGAGCGTTCCCCTGCCAGTGCTGGACAAGCTGCCTGCTCGCCTCCTCTCCCCCGCTACTTGGCCCACAGAACCATGCCCTCTGCCGCTAGCGGCGTCAGATGGGAAGAATTGTTTCAGCTTGTGCACCAGGGCCTGTTGATATCTATTCACTCTCATACTCCTTTCCTCTGCAGGGATGAGAGTGGAAAGGTTCTGCTTGTACCGTGGGTCCAGGAGAGTGAACACCCAGTAATCGGTGTTGAAAAAATTCTTCTAACGCGAGGGTCACGGGATAGGCAGCCTAACATGAAGTCTGCCATGTGCGCCAGAGTCCCAACACGCAAGAATTCCCTCTCCTCACTGGCCTGACTCTCCATTTCCTCCTCCTCCTCCTCCAAGTCCTCCTCTTCAGCCCATACACGCTCAAGAGTTAAGGACTGAGCACTGGTACCCTCTTCTGTCTCGCCGACATTCTCCTCCTCTTCCTCCTCATCCTCATCCCCCTCCTCCGATACGCGCTGAGAAACAGACCGGAGGGTGCTCTGGCTATCAAGCGACGTATCTTCCTCCACCGTCTCTTGTGACAAGCGCAAAGCATCCGACTTGATGCTGAGCAGTGAGTTTTTCAACAGGCAAAGCAGCGGGATGGTGAGGCTGATAATGGCGGCATCGCCGCTGACCATCTGTGTTGACTCCTCAAAGTTGCTCAACACCTGGCAGATATCAGACATCCACGTCCACTCCTCATTGTAGACTTGAGGAATCTGAGAGACCTGACTACCAGTTCTGGTGGAAGTTGACATCTGGCAGTCTACAATCGCTCTGCGCTGCTGGTAAACTCTGGATAACATGTTTAATGTGGAATTCCATCTCGTGGGCACGTCGCACAACAGTCGGTGAGCGGGCAGTTGTAGGCGGCGCTGCGCTGCCCTGAGAGTGGCAGCATCTGTGGTCGACTTGCGGAAATGCGCACAGATGCGGCGCACCTTGGTGAGCAATCAGACAGATTGGGGTATGTCTTGAGGAACCGCTGAACTATTAGATTGAACACGTGGGCCAGGCATGGCACATGTGTCAGTCTGCCGAGTTGCAGAGCCGCCACCAGGTTACGCCCGTTGTCACACACAACCATGCCTGGCTTGAGGTTCAGCGGTGGCCAGCCACACATCGGTCTGCGCCGTGATGCCCTGTAACAGCTCTGGGCGGTATGCCTTTTGTCACTAAGCTCAGCAGTTTGAGCACCGCCTGCTGGCACTTACCCACGGCACTGCTGCTGCGCCTAGAGCTACCGACTGAAGGCGCCGTGCCCCACGGATGGTAATTCGGTGGAGGAGGAGGGGTCGGAGGAGGAGGAGGAGGCATAGTACGTCTGAGAGACCGTGACCGAGGTAGGCCCCGCAATCCTCGGTGTGGGCAGTACATGAGCGGCCCCAGGGTCATTCTCGGTCCCAGCCTCCACCAAGTTAACCCAATGTGCCGTCAGTGAGATATAGTGTCCCTGCCCGGCAGCACTTGTTCACGTGTCCGTGGTTAGGTGGACCTTCTCAGAAACAGCGTGGTCAGGGCACGGATGATGTTCTCCGACACGTGCTGGTGTAGGGCTGGGACGGCACATCGGGAAAAATAGTGGCGGCTTGGGGACGGAATACCGAGGGGCAGCCACCGCCATGAGATTGCGAAAAGGCCTCGGTCTCTACCAGCCTATAGGGCAGCATCTCCAGGCTAAGCAATTTGGAGATGTGAACTTGAGGGCTGTGGGCATGTGGGTGGGTGGAACTGTATTTCCTCTTGCGCTCCAGCGTCTGCTGTAAAGACAGCTGGAACGCTGCGCTGGGACACATTGTGGACACTGTGGAGGATCGTTGAGGTGAAGGTGTGGTTTTCCGGCGGGAGACGCTCGTGCCGGGGTCTCTGGGCAGGGGGTTGACTAGCAGAGGCAGCGAGTGACGCAGGGGGTTGACTAGCAGAGGCAGCGAGTGACACAGGGGAAGGAGCAGTGGTGTGACCCGCAGGAGGTGGTGAACGGCCTTGGTTCCATTGAGTGGGGTGTTTAGCACTCATATGCCTGCGCATGCTGGTGGTGGTTAGGCTAGTAGTGGTGGCACCCCTGCTGATCCTGGTGTGGCACAGGTTGCACACCACAGTCCGTCGGTCATCCTCACTTTCTTTAAAGAACCTCCAGACTTGTGAACATCTAGGCCTCGCCACGGGAGCTTCACTACGTGAAACAGTTGCTGCTGATGCACCAGCTCTGGCCCTGCTTCTCCCTCTGGCCACACCACTGCTCTTACAACCTGTTCTGGTGCAGCACTCGCCTCCGCCTCAGAAGCACTATCTTCAATTCGGCATATCAACCCAGCTTGGGTCAGTCACCTCGTCATCCTCCGATTCCTCAGTCTGCTCCCCCCTCGGAATTCCTCCCCTAACAACAACTTCACCACTGTCTGACAACCGTGTCTCCTCATCGTCTGACACCTCTTTACAAACTTCTTCCACTAACTCAACATTGTCATCATCATCACCCACAGACTGCAACAGTTGGAAAACTTGGCATCGGGAAGGAGGTCAGCAGCAACCTGAGAAGTGGTTTGTGACTCTGGGAAGGGTCCAGAAAACAGTTCCTGAGAGTATGCCGGATCACATTCCAAATTTTCCTGGGAAGGGGCAGACTGGGGGGAAGGAGGTTGAGGTGGAGGAGCCAGAGGAGTGCTCCCTTGGGTAACGTGGGTGGATTGCGTGGAAGACTGACTGGTGGACAAATTACTTGAAGCATTGTCCGCAATCCACGAGATCAGCTGTTCGCACTGTTGTGGTTTCAACAGTCCTCTACCACGTGTCCCTGTAAGTTGAGACATGAAGCTAGGGAGTGTAACTCTGCGGCGTTCCACAGCTCCCTCATCAGCAGGTACTGTCTCACCCTGCCCAGGACCACGGCCTCTGCCCCCTGCAGTAATTAAATACCCACGCCCACGCCCTCGACCCTTAGCCCTGGGGTTCAACATTGTTTGTATATAAGTGTATGATATAAAAAAAAAAATTAAACGGGCCTGGTGTACTGAAACCCACAAACTTGTTCAGTCTGGTAGAATTAAGTGACGTACAGAAAGTGTCACCTGGACAGTATATACGGATGGGAGCGAATGTGCTGAACTGTGACACACAGAAAGGTTACACAAAGCTGAGTAAAATGGATTTGTATCACTGAGCTAAAACAACTGAACTAATAATTTTTTTTTTTATATTTTGTTTTTTTGGGAACGTGACTTGCAGGAAATATGGTAGAACTGACTGACACCCTGTTAACGGTGGCTATTTAGTCTGCGACCCAGAGAAAAGTCGCACAGAGAGTTTTCTGGATCATGCGGTAGATGATATTGGTAGCAAATGACTTGGTTGTATTGTGTGACGTACAGAAAGTGTCACCTGGACAGTATATACGGATGGGAGCGAATGTGTTGAACTGTGACACACAGAAAGGTTACACGCAGCTGAGTAAAATGGATTTGTATCACTGAGCTAAAACAACTGTGTGACATACAGAAAGTGTCACCTGGACAGTATATATGGATTGGAGTGAGTCAGTGCTGAACTGTGACACACAAAATGGTTCCACAGTGCTGTGTGCAATGGATTTGTATCACTGAGATAGAACAAAAAAAAAAAAAAAACAGGGTTAGATATGGCGATAGCTGCACTACTAGTGCCAGCCAGCCAAGTGACAAAAAAAAAATAAATAAAATGTCTTCTAGCCCTTAGAAGGGCTGTTGGGTTCTTTGTGGGTGATCCCTGCCTAACAGACAACTAAATGCAGGCCCTAACACTGTCCCTGAAAGGCAGCAGCTCTATCCCTAACGACATCCAGACGGCATCTGAGCCGAGCGCCGCGGCCAGTCGGTAGTATATTCCAGGGTCACCTGATCAGGCCAGCCAACCCCTGCTATCGACATGTAAGGGCCCCACGTGATGCTGGGTGTACTGTAGAGTCTCCTGGCTTGTGATTGGCTGTGTTTTTAGGCGCCAAAAAAGCACGATGCGGAAGTTGCCATTTCCTCGAGCATGGCGAGATACTCGTCCGAGCATCGAGCAGTTACGAGTACCCTAATGCTCGAACGAGCACCAAGCTCGGACGAGCATGTTTGCTCATCTCTAATTAGGTTCTAATATACTGAAACCCCCATGTCTTGCTCTGACAATCATTCCAGTTGTTGAGATGCTCAAATTACACTTAGTACACCAATCCCAGTTTTTGGTCAGAACATCAGCTGAACCTCTTTTGCTTTGAATTGCAACCAAAATATTGGTTAATGTGTACCTAACCTTTCAACAAACTTTACTTTAATGAATAGTGCATTGTGTGTACTATACATGCGGAATAACACTGGCCATTATGACTTGTATCTGGTATTTTTAGGAGCTTTCTCATTTTTGCAGTCATGACCCACTCCCATACAATGTACATAGTAAGCAGAAGGGAATTTGCTTTATAACTTTTTCTTACTCAGTCAGAAGCAGCACCAGGTCCTAGGAAGACATTATAGAGAAGTACTTACCTGCACTGATGAATAAAGCACTTGAGCAGAGATACAAACTAGCTGCAGCAGTTTCTTTGTTTTGTCTGGTGGAGTAATTTCTCACTGAGCTCTTGCTCAATGCCCCCCTTCTCCAAAGACTTGTATTGACGTGTAGTCTGATCTTTCAGTGAGCTTGAAATTACTTATGGTTATATTATTGATTTAGCAAAGTTCTATGAAAAGTTAGTAACCAATTAAGCTTCATTCCCATCTACACTGGAGACCCTCTTTTGCAAATTCCATTTTAAAAAAAGCCTGCCTTCCTAACAGAAACCTTAATTATGGCCAATGGGTTGTCATTAGAGACAAGCAAACTTTTCAAAAATTTCATTCAGATGGTTTGCCAAATTTTCCAAAAAAATTCAATCAGAAATTTATTTGTGACGAATTGCGTTAAAAAACAACTATTTACCAGCTGTGTAGAGCCTGTATATCAGTGTAGAACACCAGGTAGGCTGCTGTGGTGGTAAATTACTTTGCGTCTGTATGACCGGCAGTTGAAAGGCATCACTCTTAGAATCGCTTCATAGTTCACTTATTTAGTCAGTTATGGGGCCAAAACTGACCAAATAACTCAAGTGTGAACTCAGCCTTACAGGTCAGGTATTAGCATTAGTGTCAGGTATAAAGAACCGTGTAGTGGCCCAAGATTGTATTATAGAGTAAAAGAGCATACTTTTGCACTGTCGTCAGTTGATTCGATATACATTTCTACAGAACATGTTCTGTCATAAGAACAACCCTAAAAAAATGGATCCTGTCTTCTAAGCATCCCTCTTCACATGGTCAGCATTTGCTCAGTTATCCATCAGTATTGCTAAAGCACAAAAAAAAAACAGGAACGGATCCAAAACAGGACACGTGATTAGACAGTTTGCATTTCTTTTGTATTTTGTACTTGCTCTTGCTTTTGGCTTCCAAATCATGAGCTTATGCTGTTGAAAAATAGGTACCGTGTGATACAGGCCTTACGGATACTCCAAAGACAGGATCCATTATGTTTATTTTTCCGTCCTTCTGACAGATCAGAAGAAAGTCAAAATAGATAGTGATTTCAACAATGCCAAACAGAGACAATAGTGGCCCCGTCATAGAGTGGGGAGGGTGGCAACCACTTGAGGAGTCAAAACAGTGGCCCAGTTACATTATGGGGAAGTTGGCAACCGCATGAGGAGTCAACACAATGGCCCAGTCACAGAGTGGTGAGGTGGCAACTGCATGAGGAGTCAATATAGTGGTCAGTAACAGATCTCCTCCAGATCTTGACTGGGCAGTAACTGCTGACTGTCCTCTAGAAGCTTGGCCTCGCTGAAAATTGGAGCCAAGCCAACGGCATGCAATACTTCTCAGTAAAAGAAACCGAAAATGAAAGAGGCAGGTTCAGGACAGGTGAGAGCACAAAGCTTGTTCCCGGGCCATGCCAACTAAGCGTGGTGTCAGAGGAACCCACTGACTCCTGGTCAGGTGATGTCACTTGAGATGAGGTAGAAGACCAAGTCAACCATTCAAGGACATCTGGGTTACTCATCAAAATATGACCACTGGATGACACTGGCAGCTCTGGCCTGTCACTGTGACTGCTGCTACCCCCCCCCTTCTTCTGCTGCTACTTCTGCCACTTCCAGAAACATTTTGGCCACTTCCCATTCACTTAGAAGGGCCTGTCACCTGTCTGTTGGACATACTTTACTGTAACTGTAAAGGTAAAATAGTAGTAGTGTCAGGCCGGAATTTCATACCAACTCCACAACTAGGGATTAACAGATATTTACGTGTAATATAATTTTAGCTTCTTAAAATCTGTAGTATCAGGCCACAATTTTACACCAACTCCACAACTAGGGATTAATGGATATATTTACGTGTAATATAATTTGAGCATCCTCAAATCTGTAGTATCAGACCGCAATTTTGCCCCAGAATCAAGGAGGAATGGATGTACTGATATATTTAAAAAGACGCCCAAAACTGTATCAGACCACAATTTCACACCAATTCCACAATTAAGGATTGACAGATATACTTATGTATGATACAACTGGAGCAACCTAAAATGTGTAGTATCACGCTGCAATTTCAATCCAATAACAGAATCAAGGATTACTTGAATTACTGTTGTATTAAAGAATGCAAACAGCCTAAAATCTGTACTATTAGATCACTTTTTGTAACTCCCAATTAGTACAGCAAGGTGTTATAGAATAGCTCCTATTATCCAGGCTTTACACTCTCCTATTGGTCCCTGCTCTCTCTCTCTCTCTGTAGTGTAGATAATGCCCTGTCCCTTAACTGCTCAATAGTTATTGTTTTTGAATAAAGGCTTTCCTAAACACTGTCTCTAGTGCCTGTAACGTCTCTCACTAAATTCACTTTAATATGGCGGAGACTTTTTATAGGGCTGTGACATCACAGGGGCTGGCTAGCTGCTCATTGGTTGGCTGGCTGTATGAATGGCATTATGGGTGCTTTCTCATTCCCGGGCTTCTTACTTCCTCTTTCTAACTTGTGCAGCAGCCATTTTAGAAAAAATGTGATTCGTTACAATGAGGGCGAGGAAATTTGACTTCGGGACAAATCAAAACTTTCCTGAAATTTGGATCAAATTCCACTTCATCACTTCGATTCGCTCATCTCTAGTTGTCAAACATTGGTACCTGTCATATGGTAGATTTGTGGTAGAGCTGCCATTTTTTGCTTTTATTTTGTTGTTTGAAAAAGAAGCAGGGGCGGACTGGGAACTTAAAGAGGCCCTGGAAAAAATACTAAAAGTGGCTCCGTTTTGTAGTTGGGTCCAAACTGATGGAAGGCAGGGCCAGCAATACCATACTGTGGCACATTATACCGCCCCCACAGAGCCAAATACCACAGTCCATCACAAAATACTGCCAGCAGCACAAAATACATCCCCAAAAACATCCACTGGTCGGCTGTGAGGAGGGCTCAGGTGGCCCCCTGGGCATCAGCCCACTGGAAAATTTCCCTGTAAGGTCTATGGCCAATCCGCCCCTGAAAAAAAGAATGAAAAAAACAAGAACAACTATAAACAAAGCCTTTATTTCCTTTATTGTTAAAGGGGTATTTCACTTCACCAAACAGCATTTATCATGTAGAAAAAGTTAATACAAGGCAATTATTAATATTTTGTGATTAGTGAGCTTTGGATGCTACCCCTGGAAATGAGGAGTGTATAATGTGATGGAAAAATGAATCAGATCAGCAAAGGAGGCAATACATTTGTAGTAAGTACTATGTATTAACTTTGTATTTGTGACAAATAACATTTGCTTTAACCCTTAGAGGACCTTGTGGTTTTCCATTTTTTGCATTATTTTTCACTCCCCGCCTTTCTAGAGTTCTAATTTTTTTATTTTTCAGTTCACATAGCCTTATGAGGGCTTATTTACTCGCACCATTTATGGTTGCATACAATGTAGTGGGAAGCGGGAATAAAATACAATGTAGTGGGAAGCGGCAATAAAATTCCAAATAGCGTGAAATTGGGGGGGGGGATTCTGTTTTTTTTTCTGGCGTTTACTATGCGGACCTGTTACCTTCATTCTTCAGGTTAGTATGATTACAATGATACCACACTTGTATAGTTTTTCTTGCATTTTAATACTGAAAAAAATAAAAACCTTGAAAAAAATTATTATTTCACCGCCCTATAACTTTTTTGCAGTTATGTGTACGGAGCTGTGTGAGGGTTCATCTTTTGCAGGGCAATCAGTATTTTTCAGTGATACCTTTTGGATCACTTTTTATAAAAATATTTTTGGGGAATTGAAGTGACAAAAAATGGAGAATAGGCAGTTTTTATTATTTTTTCTGCCATTTGCCGTATGGCATTGATATTGTTATACTTTAAAAGTATGGGAATTTTCACACGCAGAGATGGCCATAATGTTTTTGTTTTTTTATTGGTTCCATATTTTGTAGGAGGGAAAAGTATGCAATCAGTTGAAAAGTATGCAGTTGGCGCACATGCAAATTAATACACTCAGGGATGTGTGAGGTCATTAAGTTGACATACTACTTAAAGTACATACAGGATAATGTTAATCACTTAGAAAATAATCTGGTCATTGAAGTGCTAAATCCCATTTGTCATAATAGGGTTAAAAAAGACTAACTGGAATATCTACTGTATGTTTGTGCTTTTATTTTTTATATGTTCAGTATGAATTCTGCATGTTATTGTAGGTTGGCGTGCCATATAATGCTGCTTGCATTTTTGCCTGAATAGAAATAATTACAGTGAATATTTAACTACATGCTGAACCCAAGCTTTGTACAATGCATATTAATAAATGCGGTTCTGCACAATTTGTCTAATACTTAATCATCATCACTAATTTTGAAATGACAAAAGCAGCCATTAGTTGAAATTTTAATATTACCTAACAACAAAGCATACAAAGGATATTCGAGTGGGAGAAAAGAGGATGGAGGTAACCAATAGAACAGAAATTATTTTGTCCTAATACATCCAAAGGATTTGAAAGGGTACAAAAATTGTGGGAGGTTTTATGTAGCCGGTTTCATAAAGGATTACATGTTTTCTGTGTATTAAGATCAATTTAGGATTAGCAAAATATTATATCAAATAAATGTTAAAGGGGCATAAAATAAAAAGCACACAATTATAGCATGGTAGCATATAGTTATGCCGCAGTTGTGGCATAAAATTAAAAGTGCACAATTTTTTATGACGGTATATAGTTATGCTGTAGATGTGTATTTTGTTAAATACAGATTTACAGAAGTCAGTGCCCCCATGAAGCATGGCAAAACAAATAGAAAGTTCCTCATAACTTCAAGCTCTGACCCCACTAAATTGAGTGCAAAAAGGTTGCAAAAGAGTAAAGACTGATTTGGTCCAGACATGGACCATCACTTTTTGACAAATACGTTTTATCTCAAAAGTCTGCTAAAGTTATTATGTTCACTTTACCAAAGCAATTGAAGTTAACCTCTTAGTGACTGGCCTTGTTCTAACTCAATAACTAGGCTAAATTGTGTGTGAGGCTCATGAGACAAGAACTTCACCTTGATATCAGACTGAATCCAACTCCACTGCAAGACATATATAAAGAATGGAGATGAGGTTTATTTCCAGGCTTAATCCTTGTAATTATATACACCCAGTTAGTGAAATGATTCATTTTCGTCCGTGTTCAACAGATGTTAACAGTAGAGATAAGCTAATTTCTCGAAATTCTTTTCATGACTGATTCTAATGAATTGGTCAGAAGATTCTAAATAGGTATGAATAAATTTGATCTGAACTGAAAGAGCTGAAAATGTATGAAATCTAATCTATTTCATGCTCTTTAACACCAAGACAGCATTAGAAATGTCGATGTGACAATGACATATATGGCTATGGGTAAAAGCATTGTAGCTGGTGGTAAAAAGTGAGCCTGTTTTTTTTTTTTTCTAAAAGATTTGTTGGAATTTTTCTGGTTGCAGGCATTATCTAACTATAATGAAAAAAGGTTAGTCAATACATCCCAATGCCCAGGTGCATGTTGCCAGGGGCAGTCTTGGCATTTCTGGGGCCCTAAGCGAAGTTATGTCCGGGGGCCCCCACCCCCCCAATGACGCGTCACGCCCCTGATGACACACCCTCTGATGACACCCCCCCCAATGGCACGCCCCCCCACACATCAAAGACTGGGACTAGAGCATGCTCGGGTGGAATTTGCGTGCGCTTTTTCAAATCTGCATGCTAATTCATATGCATATTTTAGTATGTACACTAATGTGTATGCATTTTATAAATTAGTACGCATTAGCGTACTAATTTATAAAATGAGTACGCATTCGGACAAATGCAGTACGTGACAGCTGGGCGGTCGGTCTTGGACACCAGCACAAGAGCGGAGCGTGGGGGCCCCCTTGGACGTCGGGGGCCCTATGCAAATGCATAGGATGTGTGGTGCCCAAGACCGCCCCTGCATGTTGCCATGGTTGAAAGCACAAAAGATAAAACAAACACAATGCAACATCACTCTGCAAACACAAATAACAAAGTAAATACAATAGTGCCATAATCACTATAGAAAATGTACTAGTGCTAATGCTACATTATAAATGTGAGATTCTTGGCAAATAGATTTTGTACAAAATTATTTGTGCCTGTCCACCAATGACAAGGCGCTCTCTTTAGGACAGAAACCTACAATAAATACTACCTCCTCTGGTACATAATACAGTAGGCCATACTGGCCTCCATGAAATTCACGGAATGCAGGTTCCACATGCATGCTGAGCCCAGTGTATTGTACCGCTTTTGGTGCCACAATGGACTCCATTAAATTGAGGGAATGCAGGTTCCACTTGTATGCTGATCCCACTCTGAATTTTATGAGCCCACTCTGCATTGTACCACTCCTGGTGCCAAATGCAGAGTAGAGCAGGCTATAGCTTTATACTTGCACCATAACCATACTTGAACCATATACCACACTGAAGCACAATATATTGCCCCAAAAGCTGTCCCTCTGTGTTGGACATCAACCGCTGCTATCTTCTGTCATCCTCCATGTTGTCTTTGTTTAAGATATGGAGCAGGAGGACTAGGAAGTGGTGCCACAGCAGTTGAATTCAGGAGGGCATGTGAGGTTGGGCAAATGAGTACCTGATTATCACAGCTTTAATTACCACTGAGAGCTCATTATGTATTTGGACAGCGACAGATAGGAGGGCTTTAGTTGCCCCCTTGGCATTGGCCCACTGGTAAATTTTCCTGTAAGGTCTATGGCCAATCCACCCCTGGCAGCAGGTCATAGTAGAGAACAAAGAGAATTACATTGTAGACTGGATGGCTCACTCAACCTCTCAGTCACAGCAGGATGATGTCACCTCTGTGCTCTGAGCCAAGGGTCAGCACACTGCCCCCACATCCTCCTCTTTGTGGCCCAAGAGAAGCCTTAGAGCTAGTCAATACAGATGAGCGACAATTCAAATTCATCTTGGATTTCCGAAAGCTTCAGGGTTCCAGCAAATCAGGAGCTTACGTATAAACATAGGCTGAAAAAATGAATGTGTTTATCCAGTTTGGCCTGTTATCCTACAAAATTGATCCGGGGGAACGTAAAAAAACTCTCAAGAGGTAGAAGTCATTTTAGGGGCAAAAAAAATCCTTTCTTACTCAGGTAATCAGAATAACTCCTAACTCTTCCCCAGCTACTGTAACCTGTCATATTATTACACTCCAGGACCCTCTTGAACTATTTTATTGAGTTCACCACCACCACCTCCTTTGGTGCAGAGTTCCATATTCTCACTGTTCTTACCGTAAAGAATCCCCTTTTATTTTGGTGTAGAAACCTTTTTTCCTCTAGCTTTAGTGAATGTCTCGCTGTTATGGCCTTAGTCCTGGGTATAAATAGATGATGAGAGAGATCTCTGTACTGACTCTTGATATATTTAGATAATATTATATTTTACATAGTTATTAGATTTTCCCTCAGTTTTCTTTTTCCTAAACTAAATAAACCTAATTTTTCTGGGTACTGTAGTGTACCCATTCCAGTTATTACTTTAGTTGCCCCTCTCTGAACCCTATCCAGCTCTACTATGTCTGCCTTGTGTACCATTGTGTACCAATTAATAACCACTCTCCGTTTTCACTGAGCCAGTTACTTACCCACATATAAATATTTTCTCCCAGTCCAAACATTCTCATTTTATATACCAACCTTTTATGTGGCACAGTATCAAATGCTTCGGAAATATCAAGATATATGACATCCATTGACTCACCCAAGTCTAATCCAGAACTTTCCTCATGATAGAAACTGGTTAGATAAGTTTGACAGGATCGAATCCTCAAAAACCCATGCTGAAACTGATGTATATGCTTATTTGCATTGAGATACTCCAGGACAGCATCTCTGAAAATCTTCATAAAGGTTACCCCCAATAGATGTTAGACTTAATAGTGTATAGCTCTGTTTTTGACCACTTTTTGAATATTGGAACCACATTTGCTAATCACCAATAATGTGTCCATTAATATCAGAAATAAGGGCCTGTCTATTACAATTCTTAATTCTCTTGGGATATGGGAGTGTATTCCATCTGGGTCAGGTGATTTGCCTATTTTAATGTTTTTAAGATGCAGCTGCTTTTCTTCTTGGGTCAGAAAGGCCACATTTCGTGTACAGTTTATTTTGACACTCTAAATTTCATCTGACATTTTATTTTTCTCAGTGAATACAGTGGAGAAAAAAAGTATTTAATGGATTTTCTTTCTCCTCGTTATTCTCTATAACTCCTCCCTCATCACTCCTTAAAGGGCCAACACTTTGAGGTTTACTTTCTGTCTCCAGCTTGGCTGCCTTTATCTGTCTTTTACATATTCTATTATTCCCCTTGTAGATTTTAGCAATTCTTTGCTACATTCCTGTTTTATTAATTTAAATGCTTTCTGTTTGTCATTTACTACCCCTTTTACATTTCTATTTATCCACACAGTGTTTATTTCTATTCTTGATCCTTTTATTCCCATAGGTTATATACCTCTTACAATGAAGGTTTAGGATGCTTCCTATTTTGTGGCTGTATTTTTATTTTTGAGGACATTGTGCCAGTCAATGAGGCTGATCAATTCTCTAAGCTGGTCAAAGTTTGCTTTTCAGAAATCCAACATTTTTGTGCCAATTTTTAATGACAATTGGAAGTTTATTATCTTATGGTCACTATGTCTGTAGGTCTGTCAGGTCAAATTGTCAGGGAAAATTTAGAAGGAGGATAACATGACCCCCTGATGCACACAGAGGTAATGAGGAGCAGCACACTATATGTGCAGGGTCTGCGCTCCTAAACATAGATGCACAACCGCATAGGTAGGTTTAGCGTAGGACCTGTCTGAACTGAGACCACCGTGACGCTGAGTAGGTGGGCACAGATGTGTTTTGATCAAAATATATTGGCTAAGAGTCTCAGATTTTATCATTAAAGTGAGGACTTAGTCCATATGTTATGTTTGCATCTATTGTTATAGTACATTATTTTCTGTGACTTTAGTTTTACACGATAAAAGCATTTTTGAAAATAAAAAAAAATTGTGTTGCCATTTTCTGAAAGCCATATTGTTAAATAATTTTCGGGAGATTGTCTTGTTTGGGGGCTCTTTTTTTGCAGTACTAGTTGATGTTTTCATTGGCGCCATTTTGGAGTATATAGTACTTTTTGATTGCTCTATATTGTGCTTTTTGTAAGGTAAGGTGAGCAAAAAAATAGCTGCTCTTGCACTTTTGTTTAAAATTTTTATGACGTTCACCTGATGGGATAGCTATTTCGATATTTGTATAGAGAGGGTCATTATGGACGAGGTAATACTAAATATGTCAATTTTTTATTTATTTATTAATATTTAACTATTTTATATGGTAAATGGATTAATTGGGGAAAGGGTGTACTTTTTTATTTAAAACTTTTTTATAAAACACTTTTTTAATTTTTATTTTTGAGGGTCTAATTCCTTCTACTATGCATTATAATACATAGTATATTGTAATGCATTGTGACTGTAAGCTTTACACTGACAGTTGCCTATGATACCAAGCTGTAACAGCCTGAACATGATGCCCATCAGCGAACATAGACGAAGATCCTGAACAACCAAGTTCAGTGCAACTTGGACTGTGCTCTTTCTCCGGCATATACTCTGAGCTTTAACCCAATGGACTCCTTGGTCAGATCACACTGGCCCAGTTTTCCAACACTGGACTGCCTTTCCAGCCACCAATGTACTGTGAGGGAGAGTATTCCAATTAGTAGTTGACTATGTTACAGAAACCAAATTGTGTTCCACATATTTAGAAATCATTACATTTGTGAAAATGAATCAAGCATGGATAATTGATGATTTTATACACCTCTGGCTGGTGCCAATGTATAGATACACCATCAGTCAAGTTCCATACTGCACTGCTGCCACTGCAGCTATTACTGCTCCTGCTGCCACTTCTACTCCTCCTACACAGCCACATACTGTTTTTCCTCTCTTGTCATTAAGGTTCCATACTGTACTGCTGCTGCTGCTGATCACAAAAAATGGGACTTTTTTACAGCTTTTTTTTGTAAACAAAAACTACTGCTTTCACACTGGGAACTCAAGCACAGTCACTGGGACATGTATTCATGATGTGGGAAATGGTGGAGATTATATATGTGTCAGGTCTGGTCATCAGAGAACATAGGTTCTATGTTTTGCTTGGTTTTCTGAGTTTTTGTGTGTTTCTGTTTAGTGCCTACGCCTTGCCTTGAACCACGTTCACACTGTGGGTTGTTTTGGAGCCAACGCCCAGCTTCTTGTTTGGTTTGTCTACTCAGGGTTAATACTCAGGTGCTGGCTGAGTGGCTTCTCTGAATCTGATCCATTGAGAACCTGGGGGTGGGATTTCTTCCTGCATATATACCTACCTTCCTCTCTGCTCCTTGCTGGTTTTTGCATATCCTTGCTATTCCTGCTTGTGTGTTGTTTCCATGTGTATTCTACTGCTTATTTGACCCTTGGCTCGTACCTGACTACTCTACCGTCTTCTGATTTTGTACTGACGTTATCTCTGGTTTCTGACACGGCTAGCTGACGATTCTTCTGTGTTTTGTTCGTCTCTGTTTGTCTTCCCTTTTCCCTGCACCTTAGTCAAGAGTAATTGCAGTCCTCGTGGTTGTCGCCGTATCGTCTAGGATACGGAGGCAATTAGGCAGGGACAGGGGTTGGGGGTGAGCTCAGGGATTACATCTCCCTTTTCTGTGTACCCCAACCTTGACAGAAAAACCAGCCCGAAAATACCTGCAACCTGTAAACTGCCAGCTACGTTTATTCCCTATGGAGCAAATGTCAATGGTGGTAGCTCAGGTCCAGGCCTTGACCAATTTCGGCTCCTGTGTCTGCACCCCAGGTTCCAACACCTGCACCTGAACCTAAGGTCCCCCTTCCTGATTTTTTTTACGGTGACCGTAAGAAATTTTTTCTGTTTCGGGAAGGATGTATTTTGTATTTTTCTTTACGACCTCGGTCGTTTGTAACTGAAGCGCAAAAGGTGGGTTTGGTTATGTCTCTCCTGCGCAGAGACCCCCAAACCTGGGCCTTTTCTTTACCCACTGCCTCTCCTTTGCGCTCATACCTTGACGAGTTTTTTGTTGCGCTGGGTCAGATATATGATGAGCCAGATAGCCCAGCGTTAGCTGTATCCCAGTTATTGTCTCTACGTCAGGGTGGACAGATGGCAGAAAGTTACTGTGCTAGTTTGAGACAATATGTGACTGATTCCGGGTGGAATGATAGGGCTTTGAAAGACCTTTTCATGACTGGACTGTCTGACCGTGTGAAGGATTTGTTGTTAGCCCATGCTGAACCTAAAACACTTGACGAAGCTATGACCCTGGCCGTCCAGGCAGATAGACGTCTAAGATCCAGGCGACCTCCTCGGGTGTCTCCTGCTCCTCAGCCGATCCTCAATCCGGTCTCCAGCCAATCCGGACCGGAACCTATGGAACTCGGCAGTATTACGCCTAAGCAGAGAAGGGAACATCGTACGAGGAATCATTTGTGCTTCTACTGCGGGAGTCCGGATCATCTGCTGAAGTCCTGTCCGAAGAAAACCTCAGCAGGAAAACTTCCGCTCCTAGACAGTTATCGGGAGGACTGTCTAGGAGCTCAGGTACCCTCTAATGTTTCTAGAGTATTTTTGCCTTGCACCGTCTCTTTCACGTGTTGGACAGGCTTTCTTGGATTCTGGTTCAGCCGCCAACTTCATTGATTTTGAATTTGTTTCCCTAATATTGCCTTCTTTGATTCCCCTGTCCCCTCCTATCCAGGTGTCTAGTGTCGATATGACCCCTCTGCAAGCCGGTTTGGTCAAATTCCGTACTCCTGAAATAAGACTGGTGGTGGGTGCACTACATATTGAATATTGTTCTTTCCTTGTAATGAAAGATTGTTTCTGTGGACATTATTCTGGGTCTTCCTTGGCTTCAGCTGCACAATCCAGTTATTGATTGGGTGAGTCAGGAATTATTTCACTGGGGCCCTCAGTGTAAGGCCCATATGTCTCAAGTTTCCCTTTGTTCTACTAATGTATGTGATTCTGAGATCCCGGAGTTTATTTCAGATTTTGCAGACGTTTTTACGAAACCTCTGTCTCAAGTCTTGCCTCCACACAGAGACTTTGATTGTAAGATTGATCTATTACCTGATGCCAAGTTACCTAAGGGTCGGATTTATAATCTGTCTGTGCCAGAAAGAGAGTCTCTAAAACAATACATCGATGAGAGTTTGGCTATAGGACACATTCGGCCTTCCGAATCTCTTACGGGGGCTGGTTTCTTTTTTGTTGAGAAAAAAGATGGGGGTTTGAGACCATGTATTGACTACCGTGAACTTAATAAAATCACTATTAAAAACTCTGGACCGCTTCCCCTCATCCCGGACCTCCTGAATCAGGTTCCGGGGGCCAACTGGTTCTCCAAATTAGATCTACGGGGAGCTTATAACCTGATTCGGATCCGGGAAGGGGATGAGTGGAAGACAGCTTTTAATACGCCTCTGGGACATTTTGAGTATCTGGTTATGCCTTTTGGTTTAAGCAATGCCCCAGCTATATTCCAAGTTTTTATGAATCATATCTTTCATGACTGTATTGGGGTTTTTATGGTGGTGTATCTGGATGATATCCTGATATTTTCTTCTGATCTGGATTCACACCGTAAACATCTTCGTCTGGTGTTATCCCGTCTGCGTAATCATTCTCTGTTTGCTAAACTAGAAAAATGCATTTTTTGTGTACAAAAAGTTTCATTCTTGGGTTATGTGGTCACTCCTTCCGAGGTTCAGATGGATCCGTGTAAGGTTCAGGCAATCACGGATTGGGTTCGGCCCACGGATTTAAAATCCCTTCAACGTTTTCTTGGTTTCGCCAATTATTACAGGAATTTTATCAAGAACTTTTCCGTAATTGCCAAGCCGCTCACGGATCTTACCCGCAAGGGGGCTGATCCCAGTAACTGGTCTCCTGCTGCGTACTCTGCGTTTGAGGAACTCAAGAAAGCGTTCTCCTCTGCACCTGTGTTAATTCAACCTGATCTCTCTCAGCCATTCATTGTTGAGGTAGATGCTTCTGAGGTCGGTGTAGGGGCAGTTTTATCTCAAGGGTCAGCTGCTCTCACTAACCTCAGACCATGTGCATTCTTTTCCAAGAAATTCTCGTCTTGTGAAAGGAATTATGATATTGGGAATCGCGAGCTCCTTGCCATCAAATGGGCGTTTGAAGTGTGGCGCCATTTCCTGGAAGGAGCTCTTCACCCAGTGACAGTGATCACAGATCACAAAAATCTTGTGTACTTGGATAATGCAAAACGTCTCAATGCCCGTCAAGCTAGATGGGCGTTGTTTTTCTCTCGTTTTAATTTTGTGGTCACTTTCCGACCTGGTACCAAGAATGTCAGGGCTGACGCCTTGTCTCGGAGTTTTGGTATCCCTGAGGGTCCTGAGTCGGAACCCGGTAACATCTTACCTGCTGGTACTGTTTTGGCAGCCATCTCCTCTCACCTCTCAGATCAAATTCGCTCCAAACAAAATTCTGCCCCAAGAGACCTTCCGGAAGGCAAAATGTTTGTTCCCTTGTCCCTTCGATTGAGAGTGTTAGAGGAGACACACTGTTCCGTACTAGCAGGTCATCCAGGTGTTCGGGGAACACTAGATCTACTGAAAAGAAACTACTGGTGGCCACATATGAATACTGACGTTCATGCATTTGTTCTAGCTTGTCAGTTCTGTGCGCGAGGAAAGGTCCCCAGGAGACGTCCTGAGGGACCGCTTCTCCCGCTCCCAGTGCCAGACAGGCCTTGGTCTAACGTGTCTATGGATTTTGTTACCGATCTGCCACTCTCTCAAGGGTTCTCTCTTATATGGGTGGTGGTGGATCGTTTCTCTAAGATGGGCCATTTTGTTCCGCTAAAGAAGCTGCCTTCAGCAGAGGAATTGGCAGATCTATTTATTCAACATATTGTGCGTCTCCACGGTATTCCTGATGAGGTTGTGTCTGACAGGGGGGTACAATTTGTGGCTAAGTTTTGGCGAGCTTTCTGTTCTAAGCTTGAGGTAAAATTGTCCTTTTCCTCTGCCTTCCATCCCGAAACTAATGGGCAGACGGAAAGGATGAATCAAGAGCTCATACAGTACCTTCGTCTTTTTGTTTCTGACTGTCAACATCTGTGGGTCTCATATCTTCCGTTAGCAGAGTTTGCCATCAACAATCACACTAGTTCATCCACACTCACATCTCCTTTCTTCTGTAATTATGGATTCCATCCCAGGTTTTCCTTCTCGTCATGGTCAGTTTCGGATACCCCTCGTGCTGAGTCCATAACTAACCAACTGTGCACAGTGTGGTCGCAAGTTCAGTAGAACTTGAAAAGAGCACAAAGTTTAATGGTCCATTCATCCAAAAGTAGGCGTACTGTCTCTGAAACTTTTGTTGTGGGTGACAAGGTCCTATTGTCTACTAAGAACCTTAAGTTGAAAGTTCCGTCTCTGAAATTGGCTCCTAGGTTCATTGGTCCGTTTACCGTAACTCATGTTATTTATCCGGTATCGTTCAAGGTGGCGTTGCCCTCTGACTGGCAGGTTCACAATACGTTTCACAAGAGTCTGTTGAAATGCTATGTGGATCCTGTGGTACCCCTCCCTTACCCTCCCTCGCCATCTGTGGTGGAGGGTGATCTCGAGTATGAGGTAGAGAGGATTGTCGATTCCAGACTGGTCAGGAACTCTCTTCAATACCTCATTCATTGGAAGGGTTTCGGTCCTGAGGATAGATCCTGGGTCCCTGCTAGGGATGTTCATGCTCCACGATTGGTTAAATCTTTTCATCGGGACTATCCATCTAAACCATCCTTAGAGTCTAAGGGTCCTGAGGCCCCTCGTGGAGGGGGGGGGTACTGTTAGGTCTGGTCATCAGAGAACATAGGTTCTATGTTTTGCTTGGTTTTCTGAGTTTTTGTGTGTTTCTGTTTAGTGCCTACGCCTTGCCTTGAACCACGTTCACACTGTGGGTTGTTTTGGAGCCAACGCCCAGCTTCTTGTTTGGTTTGTCTACTCAGGGTTAATACTCAGGTGCTGGCTGAGTGGCTTCTCTGAATCTGATCCATTCAGAACCTGGGGGTGGGATTTCTTCCTGCATATATACCTACCTTCCTCTCTGCTCCTTGTTGGTTTTTGCATATCCTTGCTATTCCTGCTTGTGCGTTGTTTCCGTGTGTATTCTACTGCTTATTTGACCCTTGGCTCGTACCTGACTACTCTACCGTCTTCTGATTTTGTACTGACGTTATCTCTGGTTTCTGACACGGCTAGCTGACGATTCTTCTGTGTTTTGTTCGTCTCTGTTTGTCTTCCCTTTTCCCTGCACCTTAGTCAAGAGTAATTGCAGTCCTCGTGGTTGTCGCCGTATCGCCTAAGATACGGAGGAAATTAGGCAGGGACAGGGGTTGGGGTGAGCTCAGGGATCACATCTCCCTTTTCTGTGTACCCCAACCTTGACAATATGTATTTTAACATGATTCCAAACCTGTCTCTTTTGCCTACAAAGGGATACATTTTGGACTCGTTCAAAACAAGCTATTGCTTCTTCTTATACCACTGTATGGTTATAAAATGTATTTCGTACAGTCCTAGGAGACCTCAGTGTGACATACATGACTTTTCAAGGAAATCTGAGCATTCTTGATTCAGGATAGATTTTGGTACCAAAATTAAAAACGACAACCAATTAATTAGAATTTGAACCCCCCAAAAATGTAAATAAATTTGTTCATCTCTATAAGCCAATCAATTATGTCTCTGCAAATAAATCAGAGACTTCCATTAGCTGTCATGTGACCTTACTATTGGCTCAACTGTGAGACAACTGCCCAGTAACTACCAAAACAATGAACTAATAGGTAGGAGATGACAAAACAGCAAGAAAACAGCTTTTCAAGCATTGCATAAAAATTAACTAAGGCAGTAATAAAATATCTCACTCGTCAACAGTGAGCAGATGATCATATGGATATAAAAATAAAACAATGTCAAGTTTAAAAGCCAATACCTGAAGAAGACTCTACTTGAAGAAGACTCACTAGAGTTGAACACCTGGTGCAAAACTACAGAGATGTTTAGCTTGATAGATTTTCGCTTTTTCTTTAGATTCTTGTATGACTTTTTTTCCCCACAGGGGTAAAAGATGAATCTGTCAAACTTTTAAAGATATTAATGATAAAACAAAAATCAGCATAGTGTGAAACTGCAGCAACCTCTTAAGTACGGAAGTTTATTTATCATATTCATAGACAACATATTAAAAAGTGCTTAAAGGGAATGCGTCATGCGTAGAACATGACATTGTTTAAATCAAGTTTTTATGTTAAACATATTTTTGTTTAGAATTTATGGCTATTTTTTAACTATTTAATGTTACTATCTATAATTCATAAAATATTATATATTGTAAAATCCTGCATTTTTCACACTGGCCACTAAGCCTAATGATATATTGAGACTTCCTGTTCTGTAAGGATTGCTTTTTATTGGTCATCTCATTATTCTCAAAGGCAGGATTATAGTGAAAGATAACATCTCTGTATAGATAAACACAGGATCCATCATTACTTTAGGTGATGGTCAATACTTATCTATTCCCTCCTTGTACAGTGATCCCTGCATAGGTCTCAGGCCTGTATTAGACCAGCTGATGAGGCTGATGATTGTCGGGAAGGAAGCATTGCTTCCCAACAGTCACCTGCTGGTCAGTAGAGGAGACTGCTGTATTTACATGCAACAATGAGTGATTGTGAAGTGTCCCACTTACTGTATAGTGTTATAGCGCGAACTACAAATGCCATGTCATTGCTGTTATGCATGTGTTTTAATGCTGTAGGAAACCTAGCAGGCTGGTGTAGTACATTTATGTTTCTCGCCACTAGGTGGTGCTATTACACAGGTTTTATATATAGAACAGGTTAGAACCAGTGTTGAACAGAGTTGTTAAAGGAGAAAGGAGGGGGAGAAGGCAGTCCATCATGTAGCTGCCATGTTAGCCCTTGGCCCTGGCCAAGCTGAGGGAGTGTGGCCAAAACCTTAAGAGCTACTTTATACAGACCAGTGCAACCAGGATATAGAGTAGGTGGAGGTGAAAGCAACACTAGCCTCTGGACTCCACCGCACTATTGACCAGGAGGAGCCCAAAAGCACCTGGACACGACCAGACAACTAGGTGCTCGGTTGTCTATCCACACATACCTCTACGGGGAGAGTGGGCCCATTTATCAGAAAGCACCCAGCATAAAGAATGGAGCAGAAGAGTATTGCCTGCCGTTAGGGAGACCGCCCTGTGGGTTGCTGATCAAGTAAGGAATTCATTATATCCAGTGCCTAGAGTGTGAACTTAGATAGAGTCATATATAAAGAGAACTCTCTGACACTAACTCAAGGAAAGCTTGGATATATCTATTACCCAGCCGACTAAGGAGTCTTACAGCATTGACCCTTGAAAGGAAGTCTTTTAGTACTAAAATACTATCTAAAGCATTTTTGTACTGGAAACATCATTCACCTCAAGACGGACCTATCTCAAGTAAAAGTTTTACTGCTTTGCAAACAACTTGTCTCTTCATCTCTTCCGCCATCCTCCTCTGCATCGCAAGGTGCTGGCATCATGACAGACAGGGACCATGTCACCTGACACCCTAAACATCTGTCATCAAGGGCACCTCGAACCACCATCTGGCAGAGCCCCTGTACCAAACAGAGAGTGCCCTGAAGGAACTGGTGTCACCTTCCCCTCACTGCACGCCGGCCCAGGGAGCAACAGCTGCCAAATCGTGAGTACTTTTTCACCCATCGGCTCACCACAGTGCACCACTATTACACTACCATACTGTCACGGGGGAGACAAGGGAAGGTGTGCCCTGTACTTGAAACCCCCCTTCTTTCCCTACCTACTTGCCTCAAACGGCCCTAGGCGGCCGCGGACAACCACGAAGACGTTCCCTATACTGGGTAAGTGCAGAGGGAGGGAAAGGGAACACAGGGAGAGACAAAACACAGACGGAACAAACACAAAGATAGAGTAGTCAGCAAGCCGGGTCAAACACAGGAGATAGCGTAAATACCAGGGGTCAAGAGAAGAGAGGTCCAAGTCCAAGTCCAAAGTCAGAGTCAGAGTCCAAATAGCAAATCCAAAACACAAGGTCGCACAAGCACTGATCAAAAGTATAAACTAATCACAGGCATCTGAGTGAGGCAGTTGCCATCTTTAAATAGCCCACCCAGGATCATGTGATGTGGCCAGCATCACATGACCTGAGGTGGAGCAAGCTGTCCAAACAATATGCAAAGTAGCCATGTGGTGTGATCAGCACCACATGGCTAAACCCAAACAGAGAATTAACTCATGAAGTGCTGGCTGACAAGACCAGCACTTCAATTCCCTATTGCTCGTCTCTAGGGGGGCGGAGAGGTCCGGCGATGTCGTGCAGAGGGAGCGCGACGCCGACCTCACGTGACAGTACCCCCCCCTTCACGAGGGGCCACCGGACCCTTACCAGCGGGAGCAGGCTTATCGGGATGCTGCAGATGGAACTTTTGGATGAGCGAGTCTGCATGCATCCTGGTCAACGGTACCCAAGACCTGTCCTCAGGACCGAACCCCTTCCAATGTATGAGGTACTGGAAGGAATTCCGGACCCTTCTCACATCCACAATTCTGGCAATCTCATGCTCCATTTGTCCTGCTACCTCAACCGGAGGAGGAGACTGTTCCTCAGGACCAACGGGAGCAACATAACGTTTGAGCAAAGACACATGAAAAACATTATGAACACGAAGGGAGTCGGGTAAACATAACCTAAAAGAAACCGGATTGATCACTTTGGTGATCCTGTAAGGACCAATGAAGCGAGGTGCAAACTTGTAGGATGGTACCCTCATGTTGAGATTTTTAGTCGATAACCATACCTTATCCCCAACCTTAAAATTCACACCCTTAGAACGTTTTCTATCAGCCTTAGCTTTTTGAACTCCTTGGGCCTTTTCCAGGTTCGACTGAACCTGTGCCCAAACTGTGCACAGTTCTTGAGAAAAATCATTGACCTCTGGGACAACCGACGCAGATGGGGAACAGGAGCCAAAGCGTGGATGAAAACCCATATTGCAGAAAAACGGCGACATCCCAGAGGATGAATTAACACGATTATTAATTGCAAATTCAGCCAGAGACAGGAATCTGGCCCACACATGTTGGTTATCAGAAACATAACATCTGAGATATTGCTCAACGGATTGGTTAAGACGTTCAGTCTGACCATTGGTCTCCGGATGAAAGGCTGATGAAAAGGACAAAGAGATACCAATCTTATTACAGAACGCCCTCCAGAACCTAGACACAAACTGTACTCCCCTATCAGAAACGATATTCTCAGGAACACCATGCAGTTTGACAATATTATCCATGAACACGGACGCCAAGACCTTTGCAGAGGGTAATTTACACAAAGGAATAAAATGACACATTTTGCTGAATCTGTCAACCACCACAAATATCACGGTTTTACCCTCAGAGCACGGCAGGTCCGTGATAAAGTCCATGGACAGATGTGACCAAGGTCTACTAGGTATGGGTAAAGGATGTAACTCACCCATAGGTCGTGTCTTGGTATTCTTGGACCTGGCACAAGTGTTACACGCAGTTACAAAAGCCTGAACATCTCTGGAGATTGACGGCCACCAATACTGCCTAGAGACCAACTCCTTGGTGGCATTGATGCCAGGATGTCCACACAAAACAGAATTATGGCACTCACCCAGCAGTTGCAATCGCAAATGAGCCGGCACAAACAATTTGTCATTGGGGGGTACCAATGGGAGCAAGATGTTGTCCTGCCGAGATTTCAGAAGCGAGGTCAGATGAGGTAGCGGCCACGATGATATCAGCTGGCAGGATGGGCTCAGGAGGGACGTCAGGAGGCTGATACGCCTGGAAACTTCGGGATAAGGCATCGGCCTTAACGTTCTTGCTCCCGGGTCTGAAGGTAACACAAAAATCAAAACGAGTAAAGAATAAAGCCCACCTCGCCTGTCTAGGATTCAATCGCTTAGCCGATTCTAAAAACATTAAATTCTTATGATCCGTGAGGACCGTAATGCGGTGAACTGCCCCTTCTAAAAAATGACGCCATTCCTCAAATGCCCACTTGATTGCAAGTAACTCCCTATTACCAATGTCATAATTCCTCTCGGCAGGAGAGAACTTGCGGGAGAAGAAGGCGCATGGCATAAGATTAGTTAAGGTGGAAGACCCCTGGGACAGTACAGCCCCCACACCATCCTCAGACGCATCCACCTCAACTACAAAAGGCTTACTTTGATCAGGCTGGACCAACACAGGAGCATTAATAAAACACTGCTTTAACCTTTCAAAGGCCTCAATAGCTGCAGGGGGCCAATTGACCAGATCAGCCCCCTTGCGAGTCAAATCTGTAATGGGTTTGGCTACCACAGAAAAATTTTTGACAAATTTACGATAAAAATTAGCAAACCCCAGAAATCGCTGGAGCGCCTTCAAAGAGGAAGGTCGCACCCAATCCACAATGGCCTGTACTTTAACTGGGTCCATTTTGAAAGAAAAAGGGGTGAGAATGTATCCCAAAAAGGCCACTTCCTGAACACCAAAGGTACACTTCTCCCCTTTAACGAACAACTTGTTTTCACGCAACACCTCCAGCACTTGCCTGGTGTGAGATACGTGACTTTCCCAGTCTGCAGAAAAAATCAGGATGTCATCAATATAGACAATTACAAATTTCCCAATAAATGGTCTAAAAATGTCATTGACAAAGTTTTGGAAAATTGCTGGAGCGTTACTTAACCCAAAAGGCATTACCAAGTACTCATAATGACCTTCCGGGGTATTAAAAGCAGTTTTCCATTCGTCCCCCTCACGAATCCTGATTAGGTTGTATGCCCCCTTCAAATCCAGCTTGGTGAACCAACAGGCCCCCTGGACCTGATTCAGCAAGTCAGGAATAAGGGGCAACGGGTATCTGTTTTTAACAGTGATTTTATTGAGCTCCCTGTAATCGATACAGGGCCTCAATCCTCCATCCTTTTTACCAACAAAGAAAAAACCTGCCCCCATGGGAGAAACTGAAGGCCGGATGTGACCCTTGGCCAGACTCTCCTTGAGATAATCCCTCATGACGTTCAGGAGTAGAGAGATTATAAATGCGACCTTTGGGATATTTAGATCCCTCAATAAGGTTGATGGCGCAATCATATTGCCGGTGAGGAGGGAGGAACTCAGTCTCGGACATGGAAAAAACGTCCGAAAAATCGCCGATATACTTGGGCAAGGAAAGAGACTCAGTGGTACCTCCAAACAGCAATACTGATTTACAACATTTGTCACAATTCATTCCCCATTTTTCCAATTCACCTACCGACCAGTTGATCACAGGGTTGTGGTCCTGTAACCATGGCAGACCTAAAACAAGGTCGGCAGGTAAATCCTTTAATACAAGGAAGGAACAAGTCTCGGTATGGGTAATTCCTACAGTTAATACAACCTCAGGAGTAAAAAACTCCACTCTCCCATTATTCAATGGAGTGGAATCCAGTGCGATAATTTCAATCACCTTCCTTAAAGGAACTAGCGGAATCCCCACAGATTGTATAAAATCAAAATCAATAAAATTAATGGCAGAACCAGAATCAACAAAAGCCTTACCGGACCCCCTGAGTTGGTTGTACGCAATGGAGATAGGTAATAATACTTTCCTCCTTACCACCGCTGGGGTTACCTTACTTCCGGCAGAAAGCTCTCTAGAGGGCAGAAGTTTCGGGCATTGCTGGAGCCAGTGGTTCGTCTCACCGCAGTAGAAACAGGTTCCATTCAAGCGTCTCTGATCTCTCAAAGTTCCTCCCCACTGTATGGACTCCTCCGGGACCCTGGTAGAAGGTGGACTCAGAAGAGGGGATTCAGGCAGGACGACACCCTGAGGAATATCTGAACGTTCCCTCCGTCTCTCCCTCACTCGACGATCCAGTTTAATGGCTAGTGTCATGGCCGCCTCTAGGGTGTCAGGAGTAGGGTAACTGACAAGTAAGTCCTTAAGATGGTCAGACAGCCCCACCCTAAACTGGCTTCTCAAAGCAGGGTCATTCCATCCAGAGGAAACACACCACTTTCTAAACTCAGCACAGTAATCCTCTACTGGACGGTTACCCTGCCGAATGTCTCTGAGCTGAGTCTCAGCTACAGAAGTCAAGTCAGGCTCCTCATATAATAGGCCTAAGGCCTGAAAAAATGCTTCCACCCGAGGAGTGAGGACGCAAGCGAAAATACCATTTTACGCTCTCCTTAAAGGAACGGAAAGTTTTCCGGTTCCCCAAAAACCGATCCGGCAATTTAACATGAGGTTCCACAATGGGGTTAGATGTGGAGGGAGCCGCTACTAGTGCAGGTTGTAGCTGCTCCTGATGTAGGAGCCTCTCGGCCAGGTCCTGGATCATCTGCGCCATACCCTGAACCTGGTCCGTGAGCACCCGCAATTGCTCCATATGATACGGCCTGTGATTCTGTCACGGGGGAGACAAGGGAAGGTGTGCCCTGTACTTGAAACCCCCCTTCTTTCCCTACCTACTTGCCTCAAACGGCCCTAGGCGGCCGCGGACAACCACGAAGACGTTCCCTATACTGGGTAAGTGCAGAGGGAGGGAAAGGGAACACAGGGAGAGACAAAACACAGACGGAACAAACACAAAGATAGAGTAGTCAGGAAGCCGGGTCAAACACAGGAGATAGCGTAAATACCAGGGGTCAAGAGAAGAGAGGTCCAAGTCCAAGTCCAAAGTCAGAGTCCAAATAGCAAATCCAAAACACAAGGTCGCACAAGCACTGATCAAAAGTATAAACTAATCACAGGCATCTGAGTGAGGCAGTTGCCATCTTTAAATAGCCCACCCAGGATCATGTGATGTGGCCAGCATCACATGACCTGAGGTGGAGCAAGCTGTCCAAACAATATGCAAAGTAGCCATGTGGTGTGATCAGCACCACATGGCTAAACCCAAACAGAGAATTAACTCATGAAGTGCTGGCTGACAAGACCAGCACTTCAATTCCCTATTGCTCGTCTCTAGGGGGGCGGAGAGGTCCGGCGATGTCGTGCAGAGGGAGCGCGACGCCGACCTCGCGTGACACATACTCACGCAATGCCCCTGCAGCCTGGTCGCTGCAATTGCTAATAACATCACTTGTCCCCATACCAAATCATTATTTGCCAGTAGCAAAACTTGATTAGAGAACACGATCTGCCACCGGCAAACAATGATTTTTTAGCCTGCTTAAATATTTTGATTTCCCGATGAATGTGCATTTGCTCGTTCATCAGCTGCACTTTTGCACTGGCAGATCATAACTACTGAGTGTTGCTACATAAATTGTAAAATCACAGTTTACATGGTTTACAATAAGTTATAAAGATTTACATAATTGACTATATACTACCTCATGTTAAGTATACTATTTCAACTCAAATAGTTACAGTCCTGTTGAATCCTATCAAGTCAGTATCACAGGTTAACATAAAATTTGAAGGCACATGTTTGAAATCTCCATGAATATTTTCAACATGAAGTCAAACATTTCAAATAACACTTTCAAGTTCATAATTGCTCTATGACTTGTGGCTGTCTTCAAAGTCAGAGGAATTAAATTTTATGAGAGTACAAATGAAATTTTGAAGAAAAGAAATCTTCTAATAGACACTACGATCAAAATTTTTTATGACATATTAACCCATTCCCAACTGCCTGGTGAATATATATTTCGGCAATTTGGACTTTCAAGATGGCACCCGCTGCACCCAGGCACCCAGGGCTAATGTATGTGATCAACAATAACTTTTAACATCTCATGCTAATGCATTGGAGTCTATGAGAGAAGCAATCTAAAGATAGCTTTTTATAGTTATCTAGAACTATTAAAAAGTGTAAAAAAAAAAAAAAAGAAAAGAAAAGATTTAAAAATATTTTTAAAAAACATAAAAATTCAAATGAGCCCGCTTTCCGCAAAATAAAAATAAAAATACATAAACAATTTTAAAAAATAAACATCATGGGCATTGCCGCATGCGAAAATGCCTGTACTATTAAAGTATAAAAATATTTACTGTATTTTTCGCTTTATAAGACGCACCTGATTATATGACGCACCCCAGATTTTAGAGTCGAAATATAAGAAAAAATATTTTTCATCACACCTCACATCAGACCCCCCATAAATTTCAGGACATCAGATCCCCATATCAGCCCTCCATGTCAGAACCCCATCAGCCCTTCATGTCAGACCCCCACCAGCCCCCATATCAGCCCACTGTGCCCCCATCAGCCCCCATATCACCCCACTGTGCCCCCATACCAGCCCACTGTGCCTCCATATCAAAACACTCTGGGGCTAGGTGGGCTGATCTAAGGTCTGATGGGGGTCCCGGCACCTACTACATACTTGTGAGTGCTTCCATAATGGAAGCGCTCACTAGTATTCGCTTTATAAGACGCACGGCAATTTTCCTCCTACTTTTGGGGGGAAAAAAGTGCGTCTTATGAAGTGAAAAATGAAAAGACTTACTATTCATTTCAGATGCCGCGATCAGTGATGAACGTGGCATCTAAGGGGTTCAATGAAAAGGGGGGATGCAATCACTGTTCCCCATCATTGCACCCGCTACTTATAAAGAAATGCGCTTTGTGACAAAGTAATTCATTACAAAGCTATTTTTTTTTTCAAATTCAGTGAAGGAGCCAAATTGAATTTTCAAGAGCATCGCTCATCTATAATGGTTACAAATCAGTTTTTCCTAAAATGGTTTCTACTAGGGATGATCGAACTTTTTTTTCGTACGAACCGAACCTAAAACGAACCTTGCTATAACAGCTGAATAATTGCAGCTACAATAGTGGGAGTCTGATAGGGTATAGTTTCGTTTAGTTGCGGTTGCTATTACAATGAAAAAAGTGGAAAAAATAAAAGTGCAAAAATAGTGAAACCTCAGCCAGGTCGACAACATTTGACAGCATTGAAGATGTCCGCTGGAGCAGTCCATGTCATGCCAGAGCACCAAAAACACACGGTAGATTGTGGCACCAGCCCAAGAATATGCTGCGTTGAAGTCGATGCGGTCTCAGTGACATCACAGGTCAGAAGACAGACAGGCGTACCATTTAATTAGACTTTGTGCACCCCAGAACAGGTACACATTAGCCAAGGTGTAAGTGATTACACGGGACATAGGACACAAAGTGCAAGTTGGCAACACCGGCAGCATTGCCTTGGACGCAGTAGGGTGGAAAACAGACATTTGACAGTGGAACCAGCAGCAGTAATAGTACTGTATTAGACCCAGTATGGTTGAGAACAGACAATTGACGGAGGAGGAGGCAGCAGCACTTGATTGCACCCAGGCCAGTATGGTTGAGAACAGACAATTGACGGAGGAGGAGGAGGCAGCACTTGATTGCACCCAGGCCAGTATTGTTGAGAAGAGACAAGTTGAGGAGGAGGAGGAGGCAGCACTTGATTGCACCCAGGCCAGTATTGTTGAGAAGAGACAAGTTGAGGAGGAGGAGGAGGCAGCACTTGATTGCACCCAGGCCAGTATTGTTGAGAAGAGACAAGTTGAGGAGGCAGCTTCAGCAGCTCTTGATTGCACCCAGTATGTTTCCAAATAGACAATTGACGGTGGGGCATTAGTAGGAGCAGTATTCTTTTGGACCCAGAAGGGCCTAGTACAGAGAACTGAAGTTGGAAGCTAAGAATACGCACGCTTGTAAAAATCTGTTTTTATACATGACAAAATGTTCATGTAGAGTTCAGCACAGGACAGTCAACGTTAAAAAAAACCTCTAACATTACAGCTAGTCTAGTAGGATACGGATACAGTTAAATAGACAGACAACCTCACCCACAGAATCCATGAGGTGAAGAAAGGACATTTAAAAAGGCACAGATTCAAGAAGGCTTTACGCCAGTTCCATTATCCAAAAATACGTGTCCAATTTTCATGAAATGGACACCTCACTGGCACTCGCTTTACAAATTGACGCAACTACTCTGGTGTCCAACCTGTTGAATCTGGGCCTATGGCTGTTGGCGAGACATATATATATATCTTTGTTACAACAGTTTGATGTCCTAACCGAGTGCAGCGCCAATGGATGTATGCTTTTGTGTTTTTTTAGTGCTGTCACCAGCTGGCTTAAAGGATAAGTCCGGGCAATTTATAATTTTCTGGGTCAAGTAAGGGCACAGAAAGTTATTAATTGCCTGGACTTATCTTTTAAAGTGGGTAGGGGAAAAACCCCTGATGGGGTATGGGAGTGACCTTCCCGCCCTCTCTTTGGTCACTCCCAAAAAACCTCACCCTATGGGTACCTTCACATATGGCTGCGGGTCTGCTGAGTAAAATCCACAGGGCATTTTTATACCGTTCACCAAACGGCGTTCAGTACTATGGTGCCGTCCGGACATACGCAGTTCTGCGCTGAACTGGGTATTTGCGTCCAGCTCCATAGTACTGAAGGTGGCATAAAATCAGCCAATGATGCGCTGTGGATTTTAGGCAGCAGAGAACCCCAAAAAAGCAACCCATTGTAAAGGCACCCATAAATAAGGCAAGTTAACCTGCCTTTCAGCAACTGTTTGTTGCTGTAACTAACTGTGAAGGTTTTTTATATCACAGTTGAAGGACAGCAGCCTCCGTGATATATACCCCATAGACAGCCTTATTCCACGCGTGACTGCATGAGAGGCATGAAATCATTCGCACAGAGAAGAACCCCATCGGGATTTGCGGTGCGAGATTTTACTACTCTCATCATATCAACAAAATACCTCAAGAACAGTTAGTACCCGCTCACAAAACGGTGAGTAGTGTTCCTTGGCACGGGTGCCAGGGATAGAACCCCATGGCTATAGTTCACAAAAGGTGAAATCCCCACTTTGTGAAGCATAGTCGTGGGGATTATTTTAGGGATGGTACTGTTCTTGGGGTATGGGTTGGACGGTGCACCGGTGTGAGGCATTAAGCTGGTGTGGAGATGTTAAATGGCCAACACACCATGGGCATTAAATTTGGAGATGGGGTTCTGTTTATTCAAATGTATCCGAATTAAGTAGGGAATTTTTAAGGTGATTTTGTTTAATTTGGGGTCTAAGGGGGGAACATTACTTAATAAGTTAAATTTCGGATTTTTACGTTGGGCACATATTTAGGATATTAAGGACAGTTTCTTGGACACACGGATTGCCATGCAAGACGGGTGACTGATGACTTAGTCATTTACATCAGGCAGGGGGGTGGTATAATCCGATGTAATCCAGGCACAATTCATCTTTACAAAAGTCAGCATCTCAACACTGTGGCAAGAGAGCCTCGTTTTTTTGCGGTGTTACGATGTTACCCGCCACAATGAATACCCTCTCTGACGCAACACTACTCACTGGGCAGGACAGCAGAGCCAAAGAAAACTCTGCCAGTTGAGGCCAAATGTCCAGTTTCTCTGCCAGTACTGCATGGGGTCAGTGACACTTTGGGGCAGGGTACAATCCAGGTAGGCAGTGACCTGGTGGGTGAGCTCATGCTGGTCCACGCCATGAGTCCAGTGTTGTGTCCCCTCTTCAGCAGCTGGATGCATAAAATTGCTCATCAGAGATTGGAGGCTGTAGCGACTTCTCACACCTCCACTATTGGTGGTGGTAGTGGAGCGCGCTGGTTCCCCCTGAGAGGATGTTGTCGGACAACCTGGCTGGTCTCGCTGGTAAGTTGAGACCAACTGACTGGTGATTAGGTCCCGGTAGTACACCAGTTTTGCCTCCCTCTCTGATGGCAGAAAAAATTCAGCCATTTTGCGGCGGAAGCGAGGGTCCACAAGGGTGGCCAGCCAGTATTGGTCCCTCCGGCGGATGTCCACAATCCAGCTGTCATTCCTGAGACACTCCCACAGGCACCTTGCCATCTGCACCAGGGACATTGAGCGCCTCTCCTCTCCACTGTCCTCGGTATAGTTCCAGGGTCTGCTGGGGTCTTCCTCCTCTTCCTCTACCACCTCATCCTCCATCTCCTCCTGTGATTGAGAGGCAGAGAAGCCAGGTGGCGGTGTGTGGAATGGCTGGGCGTATACATCTTCCTCCTCCTCACCCTCCATCTGCACTTCATCCATCTCTGGACTCAAGGCGATGTTCAGCCTTGGAGTGGTGGCCTGGGAATCCTCGCTGATGATGTTGTTCAGCGCACTTTCCAGAACATGGACGAGTGGGATGATGCCGTTGATCCCTTAGTCATGCCTGCTCACAAACAGAGTCGCGTCCTCAAAAGGGATCAACAATTGGCAGACTTCACGCATCAACTGCCAGTGTGTGACTTGGAAGTTGCAGTGTGGCGTGAAGCTGCCTGATTGCCCCATGAGGTAGTCTGTAACGGCTGACCTTTGCTCGTACAGGCGGTCCAGCATATGGAGGGCAGAATTCCAGCGTGTTGGCACGTCGCAGATTAGCCGATGTTGTGGCAGACTACGCTGTCTTTGGATCCTGAGCAGGATGTTCCTTGCAGTGTAGGAGTGGCTGAAGTGTTTGCACACTCTGCGTGACATCCTCATAAGGTCTTGTAGTGCAGGAAATGATCAAAGAAACCTGTGCACTATTATCATATGTGCCATACAAGGTGTATGACTCAGCCTTCCCTGCTGCACTGCAGATACAATGTTCCTCCCATTGTCTGCTACAACACTTCCCACCGTTAGTTGATGTGGGGTCAGCCATTCATCTATCTCCTCCCTGATGGTCCGGAGGAGCTCCTGCCCACTGTGACTCTGTTCACCCAGGCTCACCAAATGGAGGACAGCTTGAGAGCGCCGGGCCTGACATCGGTGATAAGACACCGGGGCAGGTTGGACTACAGTCAAAGCGGCGGATGGTTGCAAGGTGGTGGAGGCAGAACTTGTGCTTCCCGCTGCTGGCCCCCTAAGGCACCGTGGAGGTGACAGTGGCAAGAATGGGCCAACTTCCTGATGGTCTTCTCTGAGGATGTTGACCCACTGGGCAGTAACAGACATGTACTGCCCTTGCCCATAATTAGAGGACCAGACATCAGCACTCAGGTGCGCGGTCTTGGACACCGAGAGTCCCAATGAGTCGCCAACCTTTTTCTGCACATAACTGTGCAGTGATGAGACAGCTTTGCCAGAGATGTAGTGGTGGCTGGGGACTCGCCATCTGGGGTGCGCACACGCCATGAAATCCCTGAAAGGCTGGGAGTCCACAAGGTTGAAGGGCAGGGACTGAAGCACCAGCAGCTTAACCAGGTATCCGGTCAGTTTCTGGGCCATGGGATGGCTGCTGGAATAGACCTGACGTCTGCCCATGGACTCCGTTACGGATTGCTACCTCATTAGCAGTGTAGATGGCAGTGACACTCTGCTGCTGCTGGCACCTGAGGCTGACAAGCCCTGAGTTCCACTGAGAGGATGCTGCATGATGGGATCTGCAGTGTATGGTGCATCCTGACAGGAGGTGGTATTGGGGTCACAGTTCTTCCAGGCCTTTTGGTGTTGCCTGTCCATATGCTTTCTCATGGATGTTGTCCCAAGATTATCACCCCTACCACGACTGACCCTCTCATTGCACAGCAGGCACAAAGCGATGTGCTTATCTGTCCCCAGGCGGAAGAACTGCCAGATGACAGAGGACCATGGTTTGCTGACAGCCACGGGGGGTCTTGCTGGCTGTTGACTGCCACTGCTGCCTGAGGGTGCCCTCTCAGGACCAAGGCTTTGAGGTAATGATCTCTGCCTGGTAGCTTGTCTTCTACCCCTCCCTCTTGTGCCTCGGTTCCTTGCAACAGTGGGATGTTGCTGCGTCGGTGGCACCTCTATTTCCTCCCCTGATGATGCTGAGGATAATGCTGCTTGAGGGCGCCACGTCCGATCAGCGACATCATCATCAAAGTAAGCACCATTGTTACTTACCTTCGGTGGCTGGGACAGTATATCAGGTGTGGCACTGGATGCCCCTCCCTGGCTCTGTTGACTGCTTACAGCCAACACCTCCTCTGGAGTCTCAGTACGTTCCACCCGCTGACTTTGGTGGACTTCCTCCTCCTCATCACTAAAAAGTGGTAGACACTCCAAGGGCAGATCAAGGTTTGCCAAGAGTTCCCTGGCAGAAAGTGCCCCAAAGGTGAGTGGCATTCTAATAACTGGGGATGGGGCAGAGGACTCTCGCTGACCGTCCCATGTAACGGTGGTGTCGGATGATCCAGCCGATGCTTGACTCCTCGTTTGGGAGCTTTGGGCGGTGGAACTGGAGGATTGGGTAAGCCAATCTAGAACCGCTGGCTGTGTGGTTCTTACATGACCAGTGGGCGTCAGGGGTAGCTGCACCCTGCTGCCACACCTGTTACCCCTGCTGCCACCGGGCCTGGTGCTGCCACTTCTCCTACCCTCACCGCCTGCTGTTGCACTCTTTGCCTGGGAAGTGCTGGAACTAGGACGCTTGGACATATTTATTTGGGTGGGGGAAAATGAAATGAGAATAAAAAAAAAGGCTTCTATAGGTTACTTCACCTTAGAGAGCTTTACACCTGTATTGGTGATAAGTGAGTTATTGGCCGGAAGGCACAAAGTTTAAATGAGTGATGCTTTGTGGGTTGACGGCACCCATCAAAGCAGAAATGGACAGGTTTTGTGGGGCGCTGACTTAGCGTCACACTCTGTGGAGGGCTTGAACAAGTTTTGCTGCTATAGGTTACTTCACCTATAACAGCTTATGAGAAAGAAACTTTTTTAATTTACTTTTCTGAAATATTTTGTATTTTTTTACTTTTTTAAACTTTATTTTTTTTATAACTTTTTTACCTTTTTTATTTTTTTTACACTTTTTTATAACTTTTTTTAAAAAATTTTTTAACTTTTTTAAAACTTTTTTTGTTGCGGCTAAATGGGGTTGACGGCACCCAGCAGAGCAGCAACGTGTAGCGTGTACACTCGGTCACGGGACAGGAGCTGGTTCAGTGCTACCTGTCCTGACTCTTTTCTCACTTTTCTCTCCCTATTTCTTTTTTTTATCTCCCTATCTCTCCCTAGATCTCACTATTTTTTTTATTTAGATGCCTATCTCTCCCTATCTCTACCTATCTCTTGATTTCTCAGCATCTTTCCCTATCTATCACCTTATCTTCTATATCTAGTTTTCCCTGGATCTTGCTATTTGGTTCTTTCTCTTCCTCTCTCCTGCTTCTCTCACTAACCCTTTCTATTCCTTCTCTATCTCTCCCTGTATCTATCTAGTTGTTTGGCTATCTATCTATCTCTTTTCCCTCTGTATCTAATATGGAGCTCCTCTCCCTGTGAAGTCTGGCGATGCACTGACGAGCTGTTGGCGCGCTCAGGCACTTCAGGGGCTGTGGGGTGACGCCACACATCTTGATTTTCACAGAAAACCAGGATACAAGGGATTATAGGAGTAATAATCCCTTGTATCCTGGTCTATTCTGTGAAAACAGTACAGCTTTGCGTCGCCGTTGTTATTTTCACCAGATTCATTACGAACTTTCTCAAAGTTCGGTTCGGTGACGAACCGAACTATTGGCAAAGTTCGTAATGAATCTGGTTCGCTGCGGTTCGGTTCGCTCATCCCTAGTTTCTACACCTGTTACTAAGTGAAAGTAAGAAGTAAGAATGCAGCAAATGTCAGCAATATGTGCTTTAATACCTATCTATTGTATTGGTTGGGATGAGACAAAGAGAGAAAATTTGTATATAAATAAAGGAAACTCAGCTCACATGCAACTTGGTGCTGCAGAATCCACTCAAAGTAGGTCTCGTTCAATCAGTCAAACAATAAAATATGGGATACATGCAATTCAGTATGGTTCAGAGTAATGCAGGTAAATAATATAAAATGATCTTGATGTTCCTTAAAAATACGTCATAGTTAATTACTAGTCTCCACTTCTGTCTCATGTTACTCTTCAAAATTCCTTTTAGGCCCTTAATTAAAATTGCATACAGTGCCTTGCGAAAGTATTTGCCCCCCTGGAACTTTTCAACCTTTTGCCACATTTCAGGCTTCAAACAAAAATATATAACATTTTACATTTTTGGTGAAGAATCAACAACAAGTGGGTCACAATTGTGAAGTGGAACGAAATTTATTGGATCATTTAAACTTGTTTTGCAATAATAAAACTGAAGTTGGGCGTGCAAAATTATTTGGCCCATTTACTTTCAGTTCAGAAAACTCACTCCAGAAGTTCATTGAGGATCTCTGAATGATCCAATGTTGTCCTAAATGACTGATGAAGATAAATAGAATCCACCTGTGTGTAATCAAGTCTCCGTATAAATGCACCTGCTCTGTGATAGTCTCAGGGTTCTGCATCATGAAGACCAAGGAACACACCAGGCAGGTCCGTAATACTGTTGTGGAGAAGTTTAAAGCCGGATTTGGATACCAAAGGATTTCCCAAGCTTTAAACATCCCAAGGAGCACTGTGCAAGCGATCATATTAAAATGGAAGGAGTATCAGACCACTGCAAATCTACCAAGATCCGGTCGTCCCTCTAAACTTTCATCTCAAACAAGGAGAAGACTGATCAGTGTTGCAGCCAAGAGGCCCATGATCACTCTGGATGAACTGCAGAGATCTACAGCTGAGGTGGGAGAGTCTGTCCATAGGACAACAATCAGTCGAACACTTCACAAATCTGGCCTTTATGGAAGAGTGGAAAGAAAAAAGCCATTTCTCAAAGATATCCATAAAAAGTCTTGTTTACATTTTGCCACAAGCCACCTGGAAGACACACCAAACATGTGGAAGAAGGTGCTCTGGTCAGATGAGACCAAAATCAAACTTTTTGGAAACAATGCAAAACAATTTGTTTTGTGTAAAAGTAACACAGCTCATCACCCTGAACACACCATTCCCACTGTAAAACATGGTGGTGGCAGCATCATGGTTTGGGCCTGCTTTTCATCAGCAGGGACAGGGAAGATAGTTAAAATTGATGGGAAGATGGATGGAGCCAAATACAGGACCATTCTGGATGAAAACCTGTTGGAGTCTGCAAAAGACCTAAGACTAGGACGGAGATTTATCTTCCAACAAGACAATGATCCCAAACATAAAGCAAAATCTACAATGGAATGGTTCAAAAATAAACGTATCCAGGTCTTAGAATGGCCAAGTCAAAGTCCAGACCTGAATCCAATTGAGAATATGTGGAAAGAGCTGAAAACTGCTGTTCACAAACGCTCTCTGTCTAACCTAAAAGAGCTCGAGCTGTTTTGCAAGGAAGAATGGGCAAGAATTTCAGTCTCTAGATGTGCAAAACTGATAGAGACATACCCCAAGCGACTTGCAGCTGTAATCGCAGCAAAAGGTGGCGCAACAAAGTATTAATGCAGGGGGCCAAATAATTTTACACGCCAGGCTTTCCAGTTTTATTATTGCAAAAAAAGTTTAAATGATCCAATAAATTTCGTTCCACTTTACAATTGTGACCCACTTGTTGATTCTTCACCAAAAATTTAAAATGTTATATCTTTTTGTTTGAAGCTTGAAATGTGGCAAAAGGTTGAAAAGTTCCAGGGGGCCGAATACTTTCGCAAGGCACTGTATATAAATAGCTGTGTTCAGTCAGCATTCGCCCAACCCAGGTTTCGTGTTGCGCTTCCTCAAGGGCTACCTTGAAGAAGCACAATGCAAAACCTGGGTTTATCTGTTTTACTATGAACCATATTAAGCAGCGTGTATCTCATATTTTATTGTTTGAAAGAAAAATAATTGTGCTTAAAAATTGCTTACATTCTTCATCCTGTCAACAATAGGAATTAGCTTTCTGGAGATAATTACCTTTCCTATTTCCATCTGGTCATCATATGGACGCTGCTGCTTTGATTCAGACGCACATTTTTGTGATACATGGTTTTAATTTATTGTCACCTTTTTGCAGTTAATAATATTCTGATTGCTAAGGAAAGTCTACAGTTTAGGCTGTTCAATCCATTTTGGCATATCATAATACATCCATTGAACATGTCCACATCTCAATGATTATACACATTCCAATCAAATTCCCTTCCTCCCATGTAATTAACATCACACTATCTCTCCTGTCCCCTTCAAAATACAGTCCCATTTAAATAACATCCCTCTCTATCTACAACCCTCTAAAATACAGTCCCATGAAAATAACATCACTTCCCACCGCTCAGCCCCTTCAATATACAATCCCAGGTAAATAATCACCCACTCCCCAGCTGCCATTAACATACAGTCCCATCTAAATAGCATCACCCCCTCCCAAGCAACCTCCAAAACAGTCCTATGTAAATAACATCACTCCCCTTCCTCAGCCCCCTCTACCATTCAGTTCCATGTAAATAACATCACTCCCTCCCACAGCTACCTTCAACATACAGTTTTATGTAAATAACATCCCTCCCTTCAGCCCTAACATACAGTTCCAGTTAAATAACCACAACCCCCAAGTTACTCTGCCTCGCACAGTAATCTATCCCTTCTCTTACCTCCTCTCATGTAGCAGACCTCACCACCTCTCTTCTCTGCTGGGCGCCATCCTATCTTGCACTGGTCACATGATGGTGACATCATCGTAGGTCCTTCTCAACTACTGTCTTTTGCACTGATCTGTGATGTCATCATACGTTCTTCAGCTCTTGCAGTGCATTAGATTGAATTATTTTGACATCCTGAGGACGGCAATACAGTTGTATCTGTCTGGCAGGCAGTACATTCGGGGCCTGGGAATAAGCATCTGGAACCCAGGCCCCGAATATTTTAGCCTAGCAATACCCCTGGTGAAGGAATTGACTTTTGCATGCTCGATGTTATGTTTCTATATATGAGAATGATTGAATTACTGTACTATGAGTCATAGGATGATAAACATTTAACTACCTGTAATTAATCTTATTTACTATGTACAGTATCTATATATAATGGTAACTTTGCATACAGTTGTATGGGCATTAAAAAATGAATAGGTCCAGAATATGTCCAGAAAACATAGACTGAATCAATTTGCCCATTTGCCAAAATACACTGACGTGAGAACAATTTTTTGTGACAGTTCAGACTTGTGTTATTGATTCAAATGTATTGCACAGGCTATTCTTTAGGTGTGGTAAATTAAAAGACATTTTGTAATGTCTTTTTGAAAGGGTGTTGGCAAATTAAGGCCATTTAATAATAAGAAAGTATACAAATTTCCCAAATATTTGTGTATCAATTTGTTACAGTTTTCAAGATCTCTACTTGCAGTCTTTACATCATTGTTTCCTTCTAGGGTTACAATTTTTTTTGATCATATGATGAACCCACAACTACAAAACTTGTTACAGTACAGTTACCAAAATTCTGTCAAGTAACAAATGTGCATATGTGTACCCATGCAAACAAACGTGCATATGTGTACCCATCACATGGCCAGAACAATTTGGAATCCTGGAAGCAAAATATAGTCCCTATCAAATAAAAGCAAATGGTGAGCTTGAAAAAAATAAGCAATTCCATTACTGTACTAAAATGATTATACTAAATTATAACTATATTATGATTATACTACATTCCTTTAAGCCTGAAGACATTTTTCAGGTATATGTAACCACACAGAAATTCACAGAAAATGGTGCACTACAACGGTGAATGCAATTGACAATATATGGCGGATGAAGGTGTGGCAACTCCAGGTTGAATGTGCCTAGATTTGACTAATAGGCAACATTCAGGTGCACCTTTGCAGCCTGGGTCACATGATGTCTGGGTTAAGAGGGACTCACAGCCTCCGCCCCCCTCCCATTGCATGTATGATTTCACGCTGGAGGTAACTGGGAGCTTGTTGCTGTGTGTCGAACTTCATGCCCCTATCTGCAATTACCTATACCATAGTAGGGTGAGCCTTAGGTCCCGTGCCAATTGAGATACCTTGACGGGGTGCTCGGGCTCCGGTATGTTCTTGATGTAAGAATATATTGGCGAAAGTCTCATTTTAACATCAGTGTGAGGGTTAGCCATATATTGTCAATTGCATTCACCGTTGTAGTGCACCATTTTCTGTGCATTTTTGTTATATAGTTTGTCACATCATCCGCACACTTGGTTATCCTGTGTAGGATGTTGTTGTGGTACATATGGTC
Organism: Rhinella marina; assembly: GCA_900303285.1. Classification (NCBI taxonomy): domain Eukaryota; kingdom Metazoa; phylum Chordata; class Amphibia; order Anura; family Bufonidae; genus Rhinella; species Rhinella marina. The sequence continues at coordinate 41,114 of ONZH01020183.1, forward strand.
CGCGGCAGGCATCCTCCATTGTATGCACTTTTGCTGGGGATTACGTTCAGCAGCGGACCACATGTGCAGGATTTGCTCCCCCGGTCATAAATGCACAACAGCATTTGGGGTTTTTGAGCATTTTCTGCCATTTTAGACCACTTTTTTTCTATGACTGTATATGTACACGCACACTATAATATTCTTCTTGCAGAACATTTTCTTTTTCTGATAAATCCCATGATGTATATATAATAGGCAGAATGATCCTTGCATTTGTAATGTGCCCAGGGAACTTGGAACCTTGGGTTGTCCTGAGGTTGGTAACTATACATTTCTGTTAGCAGTTAGAAGACAGAACAAATTCCAGTTCATTATTATGTTGTGCTAAAGAGACTACATATGTTAAAATCTACATCTTTATACTATATCATATTTAGAATTTCAAAGTCACCAGAACAGATTGTTGTAGTTTATACTGCCATGAACATTTGCACAAAACATGTGTCTTATACATATTAACTAGAGATGAGCGAGTAGTGAAATATTCGAAAGTTCGAAATTCGATTCGAATAGACCGCGAAATTCGACTATTCGACCGAATATCGAATCCCATTAAAGTCTATGGGAAAAAAATGCTCGCCACTTGGAAATCTCAATTCGACCACTTGGAGGTCACCAAGTCCACCCTGAAACCTCAGAAAAGGATGCCAACACTGCTGGAATGCAACTGGGACAGCAGGGGAAGCATGTCTGGGTGCATATAACGCGCCCAAGTCGCACTATTACGCCACTATCACAGCCTCTCAACAATACACTCCAAAGACAATATAACCTCTCTGTAAAGTGAGACCATACAAGGAAACCTTCTTTCCTCTACATTGCCATGGACCCCAAGCCATACTAGACAAAAAAGAAGATAAAATTCTGCACCCCTTAAAATCACGTTGCCTATGACAACCACAGATGGCATAGGCAAGGGGGAAAGCAAATAGACCCCACCCCTAATTGTCATTGTGTGTGTGTGTGTGAGATGTGGTCAGACATGTCTTCTTTAAAATGTAAAAACAACTCAAACACATGCAGAAGCCTTAAAATGCACAAATTGTTGGCGCTTGAGATGTCAGTGACCCGACCTGGCCCAGTGTCATGATAGCAGGTGTCATGATAGCAGGTAAAGCAGTGGGGATGTTGAGGGATGCGTAGGACTGCAAAAGGCAGGAAGAGGCCGTGGGCTGGCCAGAGGCTCATGGAAAATTTTGTGGAGTCCCAAGAGGTGAGACGTCTTAAAAATTGTGTGGAGGCTAAAGAGGTGAGACCTCTTAAAAATTATGTGGAGGCCCAAGAGCTGAGACCTCTTAAAAATTATGTGGAGGCCCAAGAGGTGAGACCTGTTAAAAATTTTGTGGAGGCCCAAGAGGTGAGACCTGTTAAAAATTTTGTGGAGGCTAAAGAATTGAGACCTGTTAAAAATTGTGTGGAGGCTAAAGAGGTGAGACCTGTTAAAAATTTTGTGGAGGCCCAAGAGGTGAGACCTTGATAAAATTTTGTGGAGGCCCAAGAGGTGAGACCTTGAAAAAATTATGTGGAGGCCCAAGAGGTGAGACCTGTTAAAAATTTTGTGGAGGCCCAAGAGGTGAGACCTGTTAAAAATTTTGTGGAGGCTAAAGAATTGAGACCTGTTAAAAATTGTGTGGAGGCTAAAGAGGTGAGACCTGTTAAAAATTTTGTGGAGGCCCAAGAGGTGAGACCTTGATAAAATTTTGTGGAGGCCCAAGAGGTGAGACCTTGATAAAATTATGTGGAGGCCCAAGAGGTGAGACCTGTTAAAAATTTTGTGGAGGCCCAAGAGGTGAGACCTGTTAAAAATTTTGTGGAGGCCCAAGAGGTGAGACCTGTTAAAAATTTTGTGGAGGCCCAAGAGGTGAGACCTTGATAAAATTTTGTGGAGGCCCAAGAGGTGAGACCTTGATAAAATTATGTGGAGGCCCAAGAGGTGAGACCTGTTAAAAATTTTGTGGAGGCCCAAGAGGTGAGACCTGTTAAAAATTTTGTGGAGGCCCAAGAGGTGAGACCTGTTAAAAATTTTGTGGAGGCCCAAGAGGTGAGACGTTGATAAAATTATGTGGAGGCCCAAGAGGTGAGACCTGTTAAAAATTTTGTGGAGGCCCAAGAGGTGAGACCTCTTAAAAATTATGTGGAGGCCCAAGAGGTGAGACCTCTTAAAGATTTTGTGGAGGCCCAAGAGGTGAGACCTCTTACAAATTATGTGGAGGCCCAAGAGATGAGACGTCTTAAAAATTGTGTGGAGGCTAAAGAGGTGAGACCTCTTATAAATTATGTGGAGGCCCAAGAGGTGAGACCTCTTAAAAATTATGTGGAGGCCCAAGAGGTGAGACCTCTTAAAAATTATGTGGAGGCCCAAGAGGTGAGACCTCTTAAACATTTTGTGGAGGCCCAAGAGGTTGAGACCTCTTAAACATTTTGTGGAGGCCCAAGAGGTGAGACCTCTTAAAAATTATGTGGAGGCCCAAGAGGTGAGACCTCTTACAAATTATGTGGAGGCCCAAGAGGTGAGACGTCTTAAAAATTGTGTGGAGGCTAAAGAGGTGAGACCTCTTAAAAATTATGTGGAGGCCCAAGAGGTGAGACCTCTTAAAAATTATGTGGAGGCCCAAGTGGTGAGACCTCTTAAAAATGATGTGGGAGGCCCTTTGGGCCAAGAGGTGAGACCTCTTAAACATTTTGTGGAGGCCCAAGAGGTGAGACCTCTTAAACATTTTGTGGAGGCCCAAGAGGTGAGACCTCTTAAAAATTATGTGGAGGCCCAAGAGGTGAGACCTCTTAAACATTTTGTGGAGGCCCAAGAGGTGAGACCTCTTAAACATTTTGTGGAGGCCCAAGAGGTGAGACCTCTTAAAAATTTTGTGGAGGCCCAAGAGGTGAGCCATAAATATATAATTTTTTCTAATTTACGGAGCAATTCTACGGCGGTTAAGGAGGAGGAGGAGGAGATGGAGGAGGAAATGGCACTTCATACAGATGGCACTTCACTTTTGGCTGCTTTCCACTGTTGGAGAAGCAAAGTCCGGGTCAATCCACTTGCTGTTCATTTTGATTAGCGTCAGCCTGTCGGCACTGTCGGTTGACAGGCGGCTGCGCTTATCGGTTATAATGCCCCCGGCTGCGCTGAACACCCTTTCTGATAGCACGCTGGCGGCAGGGCAGGCAAGCACTTCTAAGGCGTACAGGGACAGTTCCAGCCACGTGTCCAACTTGGAGACCCAGTAAGTGTAGGACGCCGAGGGATCGGGGAGGACAGGGGTACGGTCTGCCAGGTACTCCCGCAACATCCGCCGATACTTGTCCCTCCTGCTGATAGCGGGCCCCGCAGTGATGGAAGTTGCACGAGGGGGTGCCATGAACGTGTCCCACACCTTGGAGAGTGTTCCCCTGGTGCCTGTGGGCCTGATTGATGTTGAGGGACTCTGGGAGACCCTCTCCTCTCTGCCGCCAGCGATGGTGGGTGGGAAAATCTCCATCATGTTCTGCACGAGTTCCCTCTGGTATTCCAGCAATCGATTCGTCCTCTCCTCTACCGGAATAAAAGAGGAGACGTTATCTTTATAACGGGGGTCCAGGATTGCGAAGACCCAGTACAGTTTGTTCTCCACTATCCGGACAACACGTGTGTCCCGGGAAAAGCAGCCCAGCATGAAGTCAGCCATGTGTGCCAGACTCTGAATAGGCATGACGTCACTGCCCCCACCAGAAGGATCACTTGCCATTTCCTCCTCTTCCTCTTCCGCCTCCTCTCCGCCCCATCCGCGCTGAACCAATGGGACGCACACAGCCTGACTGCTACCCTCGCCGCCAGCATCCTCCTCCTCTTCCACAGCCACCTCCACGTCGTCCTCCTCCTCCTCATCCTCCTCCTCCTCCTGCAACTGCCACCGAGAAGCAGACAAAAGTGTGGTCTGACTGTGTAGCTCCGTTGCGTCTCCTCCTACCCCCGTCTCCTCTGCGTGCAATGCGTTCTCCCTTATTGCGATGAGCGATTCTTTAAGGACGCATAGGAGCGGGATGGTTACGCTCACTATAGCGTCCTCGCTGCTGACCTTCTTGGTGGACTCCTCAAAGATACGCAGTACATCGCATATGTCTGCCATCCATGGCCACTCGTGGTTGGCAAACTGAGGGAGCTGAGTTGGAGGCACGCGTGGATTCATAATCTGGTACTCCATCAATGCTCTCTGCTACTCACACACCCTGGCCAACATGGAATAGGTGGAATTCCAGCGAGTCGGCAGGTCGCACAACAGCCGATGTTCAGGCAAATGGAGGCGTTGCTGGAGTTTTTTTAAGCTAGCAGCAGCTACAGTTGACTTCCGAAAGTGAGAGCACAAGCGCCGCACTTTCACCAGTAGCTCTGCCAGGTTGGGGTAAGTCTTTAGAAATTTTTGGACTACCAGATTAAAAAACGTGGGCCAGGCATGGTACGTGATTGAGTTCGGCAAGCTCCAGAGCCGCCACCAGGTTACGGCCGTTATCGCACACGACCATGCCTGGTCCTAGCTGCAGCGGCGACAGCCACATCTCCGTCTGCTGCAATATGGCGTCCCTCACTTCTGGGGCGCTGTGCTTCCTGTCGCCCAAGCTGATGAGCTTAAGCACCGCCTGCTGACGTCTCCCCGCGCCAGTGCTGCAACGCTTCCAGCTAGCGGCTGAGGGCGATGTTAAGGCAGAGGAGGAGGAGGAGGAAGAGGAGGGGGGTGTATCAGAACCCGTGCTGGCAATCTTGGGCGGGGGTGGTAGGTAGGCCGTCTCTGTTTGCGACCCCGTCCCCGCTTCCACAACATTCACCCAGTGTGCCGTCAAAGAAATGTATCGTCCCTGGCCGCAAGCGCTTGTCCACGAGTCGGTGGTCAAGTGGACCTTTGCGCTGACTGCGTACCTCAGGGCCCGCCTGATGTTACGCGACACGTGCTGGTGCAGG
>ONZH01020184.1:0-10852 GCA_900303285.1 Rhinella marina
AGGGAATGTAAAATAATAACTATTTTTGAAGGTATTACTATGTATTTTGAAATTTGAAAATTTGGTATTTTTTATAAATAAAATAAAAATACGGCAGTCTGAATAGACCCTTAGTGAGAGGCAGAGGTTGAAAGCTGGCTGTAAAGGTGGGAGAGTTTCTGACTCCAACTTTGGAGTGCTTTTGATCAGCAGTGAAAAACTGACTGATCTCTTCCTGTGCACATGGAGAAGGAGATTCCCAGGATCAGGGAAGTGACTTGTCACTGGTAGCTTTAGTGGGTTCATTGGAGCTCTCCTCTCATGAAGTTATCTCCTGCCAAGTCATTCCCTCCTCATATCCACTTTTAATTGTACTGCATTTTCAATGAACACAACATTCAGTTTATTGAAGGGTCCACTGAGCTCCAGAAAGTGCCACATCCTTTTCATTTGTTTACCAGGCATAGCTCTGCACTTTTGGCAGTGATTGTGCCTGATATTACAGCTCTCTTGAATGTTGCTGAGCTGCTCTACATTACACAGCCAGTACTAAAAAAATGTGCCCATTAATCAATGAAGAAGGCTCAGCATTCGCTGCAGACATCAGACATCACTGTGGAAAATAACATATGTGATAGTTATAATAATGTTATGATTAGAGAGGCGCAAAGTTTAAAAAAATTTGATTTGGTTGCTTTGACTAATTTTTCCCCAAAATTTGCTTCAATCCAAATTACTTTTTCATAAAGTGTGTTAAATCAGGTTTATCCGGGCCTGCAGTTAAACTTTAGGGAGAATGTATCTCGATGTACATCACTGTGCAGTGCATCAACATGCATTGCTAGTCCTTTCTGGTAGCAAAACAGTTACTCTGTGTCAGAATGACAAGCAAGTCACATATATGGACGTGCGCATCATTGTGCAGGCCACCAACATTCATAGCTAACCCCCAGCCAAATAAAAAATAAAAATAAAAATACAAAAATACAGCACCCTTCAGTAAAGTAAAAAAGGCTTAGTTCACTTCACTTATTTGGTCAGTTATTGTCAGCCCACAGGGGGTGTGGGTTAAACCCACAGAACAGGTGCAGATCTATTCATAATACCTAATCCGAGAGTAGGCTTGGCTCCTGAATTTGCCTCACACTAAGGTCTCATGCACACAAATGTGTGCCGGCCGTGCCTGTGCTGCGCACTGCAAATTGCGGTCCGCAATGCATGGGCACCGGCCATGGGGCTGCCGCATGCGGATCGCGGACCCATTCACTTCAATGGGATCCGCTATCTGCATTCAACTGTCTGCACCGCAAAAAAATTGAATAGAGTAGAACTCTGTAGTGCTTCCGTGGGGTTCCAATCCGTGTCTCCGTTCCGCTTCTCCCGGATTGCTTGAATGGGTCCGCATCAGTGATACGGGGTGCACACAGCCGGTTCCCGTGTATTGTGCATGAGGCCTATAAGTAATGGAAATAACCAATCAAATAACAGACATTTGAAGGTGAACGCCTTACAATTCATTGTTAACGTCAGCCAGGGGCATTGCTAGGCTAAAACATTGGGGGCCTGGGCCCCTGATGTTTCCTCCCAGACCCCGAATGTCCTTCCTGCCAGCTAGATCTGTAGAAGGATCTGCGATGATGTCACTGGTCAAATGTCATCATGCGACCAGTGCAGGAGAGGCTCCACAGTGAAGAGAAGTCCTGGGAAGAAGCTGTGGTGATATCTGTACATGAGAAGAGGTAAGTGAAGGGTGAGGCAGAGCAATGCTGGGAGTTGTAGTTATTTAACTGGGACGGTATGTTAGGGCTTAAAGGGGTATTCCCATCTCACAAATGTAGTTTGTATAATTAGCTATAGCCATACCAATATTATTACTAATAGAATGTATTTATATAAAATGTACCATTTGGAAGATTTGCCTATTTGTATATCCATTGTCCCACACACATCAGTCAGGCCGTTGCCCCTAGTTATGGCCACCGCGGCCATGTAGTAGTGGTAGCCGGCTTGCTCTTGTTCAAACCCGCTCTGATGTAACTGCTGTGTTGTGAACGCACATTGCATGAACATGCAGAGACACATCTTAGGGTACTTTCACATCTGCGTTTTGGACGCTACCAGTCCAAAACACAATGGTCAGGATCCGTCTAAAATGTAGACTTTATAAATGGATCCTGCTCCATAGAGATGAATTAATCTTGGAACCGGATCTGTTTCTCTGTGTTTTGGAAGCGCAGACAAAAATGCTACAACCCTAAGATGTGTCTCCACATGCTCATGCAATGTGCATTCACAATGCAGCAGTTAACTCAGAGCAGTTTGAACAAGAGCAAGCCGGCCACCACTACTACACGGCCGCAGTGGCCGCAACTATGGGCAGCGGCCTGACTGATGTGTGTGGACAATGGATATACAAATAGGCAAATCTTATAAACGGTACATTTTATATAAATACATTCTATTAGTAATAATATTGGTATGGCTATATCTAACTATACAAACTACATTTTATAGATGGGAATACTCTTTTAAGAGAGGGATGTTATTTACATGGGACTCAATGTTTAGGGGGTGATGCTATTAACATGGGAATGTGTTGGAGGGGGCTGTGGGAGGGAGTGATGTTATTTATATGGGACTGTATGTTGGAGGGGCTGAAAGGAAGGGGTGATGTTATTTACATGGGACTGTATGTTGGAGTTGGCTTTGTGAGGGAGTGATGTTATTTACATGGGATTGTATGTTGATGGTGGCTGTGGGAGGGAGTGATGTTATTTACATAGGACTGAATTTTGGAGGGGGCTGAAGGAGAGAGTGATGTTATTTATATGGGACTATATGTTGGAGGGGCTGAAGGGAGGGGGCGATGTTATTTACATTGGACTGTATGTTGATGGCGGCTGTGGGAGGGGATGATGTTATTGACATGGGACTGAATTTTGGAGGGGGCTGAGGGAGAGAATGATGTTATTTACATAGGACTGAACATTGGAGGGGGCTGTGGGAGGGGGTGATGTTATATTCATGGGACTGTATGTTGAAGGCGGCTGCGGAGGGAGTGATGTTATTTACATGAGACTGTATGTTGGGGAGGCTGATGGGAGTGATGTTATTTACATGGGACTGTATATTGGGGGGCTGAAGGGAGGGGAGTGATGTTATTTACATGGGACTCTGGCGGAGGGAGGGAAAATAATTTTATTTACATGGGACTGTATAGTGGAGGGGCTGAGGAATCATCATTGCTGAGGGCACTAAAGGGAGGAATATAACTACAGGGGGCATTATAACAGTAGGGAGCAGTATAAATACTGGGGGCACTTCAGGGCGAGCATTATAACAGGAGGGGGGCAATATAAATACTGGGGGCACTGTAGAGGTATTATAAATCCAGGAGGCATTAAAGGTGTTCTTATTACTAGTGGGGGCTCTATAGGATGGTCTTATAGATCCGTCTTTTTTCTACTAAGAGCACCATGGGGGGCTTTATTACTACTGAAGGGTCTGTAAAGAGCTTTATTACCACTGGGGGAACAATGGGGGGGCTTATTTCTTAAGGGGCGCTCAGTAAGGGGTCTTCTACTAATGGAGGCACTCTTGAGGAGCATTATCACTGTTGGGGACACTGTAGGGGGCAGTATTACTAATTGGGGCACTGTAGAAGGGAATTACTATTGGTAGGACTATTACTATGGGGGCAGTAATTTTTCTTCAAGATAGTATTTATGGGTATTGGGGGGGCACAGCGAGCAGCAGGAGAACACTGTGGGGATGATGATACAAATGTGAGGAAGTTAAGATGTGTGTGCGTCACACTCTGCAGAGACGAGAAGCGGCTGAGAGAAGTGTTCAGAACAAAATGGAGAAGATGATGACAGAGATCTACATCAGAGGAGACGTTACCTGGAGGCCCTGGATGTGAGAGGTAAGTGCTGCTGCGGAAGGGGGGGCAGGTGGTCGACTTAGAGAATTGGGCCATATGCATTGCTTTTGAGACCCTAGCAATGCCCCTGGCGTCAGCTCTAATTTATTGACATGGACTTCCCCATACAGTGTCCCAAAATTCAAGTAGTGGCCCCATGACAGTGGGGAAGGTGTCAGCAGTAAGGCTATGTTCATATCCCCGTTTATTTTTCTATTCCTCTGATCTGATAGAAGAACAGTCTAAAAAAGTCAGAATTTGTAGTTTGAGCATCCGCCTACACACCATCAGTATTTGGTCAGCATTTGATCAGTATTGTTAAGGCAAAAACAAAAGTGGGTCAAAAACAGAGATAACATGTGATGAATATATTTGAATGTCTTAAAGGGGTTGGCCACCATAAGTATAAAAAACAATAAAGTGCCCAAGACAATAAATAAAGCCAAGAAGTATTTGTATCATAACAGATATACTGTGTATACATAATTTTTCTACTGTATTCAGCATAGCATGCTCACATTGATGAGAGGCTGTGTGGGTGGAGCAGCTGCAAAAAGAAAGTAAAAATCCCAGCATGCATCACAGCAAGCATTTTCAGAGGGGAGCAGTCACATGACATCTCTGCCTACTTGCAATGTCATAGTGACAACAGCACCTCTGGCATCATCTCATCACTCCTTTAGTCAAATAACTACACAGAGAAATCAATATAATGATAGCAATCCCACATTCCCACATTTTACACATTAGATGCATTTTTGAACAGAATAAAATCTTTTTTGTGTGTTGCCATTTTCTGAGAGCCATATTTTTTTTAATTTTTGGGCGATTGCGTCAGGTATGGTCTCATTTTTTGCGGGACGAGATGACTTTTTGTGAGGCAAGGTGATGAGAAAATGGCTTTTTTACACTGTTTTTATTTTTTATGGAGTTTACCTAGCAGGGTGGGTCATGTGATATTTTTATAGGGCCAGTCAATACGAATGCGGCGATACCTAATATGCCTACTTTTCTTTTCTTTTTTTCCTTATTCCTTATTTTATTTTTTATTTTTATTTTTTACATGAAACTTTTTTTTGTAAAACTTTATTTTTTTTAACTTCTTTTTTCACTTTATTTTTTGTCCCAGTCTGGGACTTTAACTTTTGGGGGTCTGATCCCCTGCACAATGCATTACAATTAGAGATGAGCGAACGTGCTCGTAACGAGCACTGTACCGCTCGGCTCCCCTGCGCCGCGCGCATGGGCGCAGGCAGCCGCTTCCGTCCTCATCACCCGATGGAAGCGCCGCTGCCTGCGCCCATGCGAGCGCAGGGGAGCCGAGCGGTACAGTGCTCGTTACGAGCACGTTCGCTCATCTCTAATTACAATACTTCTGTATTGTAATGCATTGGCTGTAAGTGTATTACACAGTGTAATACACTTACAGCCTGCTGCCTGTGAGATCCAAGGGGCTAGATCTCACAGGCTTCCGTAGAAGGCAGCCTGATGCCTAAGGAAGGCATCGGGCTGCCTTTCCTGCCATCGGGTCCCCGTCACAGCAGCGTGGGGACCCGATGGGCTCTCCCTCCCACCACTGACATCGCACATGCCGCGGTCAGCGCTGACCGCGGCAGTGCGAGGGTTAATGCACCGACATCGGTGTTTTCACCGATGCCAGTGCATACAGCAGGGGTCCGGCTATCGGCCACTGCCGGACCCCTGCAGCTGATCGGGTGAGCGCAGCTCCTGTGCTCCCCCGTTCAGAGCGCTGTAGCAGTACGGTGTTGGGTTTTGTGTCCCGGCTTCCAGTGCCGTACATGTATGGCGCTGGGAGTGTAAGGGTTAAATAAGGAGGGCTTTTATAAATATTAAAATCGCCCTCTTTCTCCAAATTAAAGATATAAATAAAATAAAAATATAAATGATCTTGGGCACCGCCGCTTCCCAAAAAAGTCTATGTTGGCCATGGACTTCTATTATGACGGAATGCAATACAGAATGCTTCTGTGGTGTATGTCATCATAGAATTCCGTTAAAGTCCGTGGTACTGGACTCCATTATGGAATTCTTAAATACCCGAACCTAAACGCCGAACTTGCTAATGGCAAGTTCGCTCACCCCTAGCCCTCAATCATCAACATAGATATAATTCTAAAACAGAAATGGGGATCAGAATATTGAGATGCAAAGAAAAGAATATATTTTTTGGAAATTATCTTTTTCAGTATTAAAAGAAAAAAAATTGCAAATGTGGTATCATTGTGGCAGATGTATTTATTTATTTTTTACATTCTACCCCATCTGGATTTTTTTACTGCTTCACACCACATCAAATTCAAAAGTAGATGGTGCCAATAGAAAATACAATTTAAGGAAAATACATACAATGCAACGGCACACTGCCAACCAGATAAAGCACAAAAATTATGCCATAGAGATATGAAATAGTCTGAAGCTAATGCTATGCTTGTTTGGTAAATTAGAGATTATTGGCAAATATATATTTTGTACAAAATTATCTGTGCCCGTCCACCAAATTGTCAAGGTGATCTCTGTAGGATGGGAAAATACAATTTGTCAGCAAAAAAACAAACAAACAAGCCCTCATACAGCATTTGAATGGAAAATTATAAACGTTATGGCTCCGGGAAGGCCAAAAGTAAAATGGAAAATTGCCTGGTCCTGAGGGGGTTAAAGAGGTTGTCCTGCCATATATATTCATGACCTATCATCAAGATAGGTCATCAACATCTGATCGGCAGGGGTCTGAGGTTACTTTCACATTAGCAGCACGGGTGTCCGCAGGCTGTTTTAGTGGTTGAACAACCGGCCGGATCCATGCTGCTGCCACTGCACATCTGCGGCAGGAACTACGCTCTGTCGGCATTCACTATATGTTGCAATTTTAGTCCGCCCGCTTCTCGGCATGTTATAGTGAATGGGGCCGGAACAGCCTGCCGGACACCCATGCCGCCAATGTGAAAGTAGCCTGACACGTGGCACCCGCCCCCGTCCCCCCTGATCAGCTGTTTGAAGAGGGGGCGCCGCTTCCTGGTAATTACACTGTGCATCGTCTCCTCTGGAGCAGTGGTGTAGTATAATTACAAGCACTGGCTCCATTCACCCGAATAGAGTGAGTACTTGTATTACACTGCCCTTGCGAGACGATAAGCAGTGTAATGAAAAGGAAGCCGCGCTCACATAGAGCACCACCTGCTCTTCATCACTGTACAGCTAAAATGATATTGTTGAGGCCCGGCTCTACACATCATACAGAGAGGGGAGGGCTGCACTGCCTGCTGCACTGCCTGCTTCACATTATACAATAAACAGCAAGCTACAGCCAGGAAGCTCCTCTGCTTTCCTCCCTCCCCAGATCCTACTTAAGGCCTGTGGTTCACCCCACCATCCGCCACCTGCCCATGGCCTGCTGCCCCTCTTGGCCGTCCTCACCCAGCTCTGAATCCTCCTTCTACAAATGGCAGGGGGAGGAGCCGGAGCATCTCCTCTCCTACATAGCACCACATACAGGGGCGGACACAGACAGCAGAGGGCCCCTGTGCAAGGAATGTGTCTGGGCCCCCCCGCCTTTCCCAAACCAAATTTTTAACCTAACCTAAGGTGTCCTAACATTACATACAGCAATACAAAACACACAGGGTAAGGCTACTTTCACACCTGCAGCACTATGCTCCAGCCACCTGATTTGGCAGAAAATGCAAGAAATTGGCCGGACACAAACTCAGGCATGCAGCAGTTTGTGTCCCGCTGATTTTCTGCATTTTTGCCAGATTGTGGCCAGATCTCTGCCTGACCCCATTATAGTTAATGGGGCTGGCGGGCATTCTGCATCCAGCAGTGCTGGAGCCGGTGAATTCCAGAAGGCTGTTCTCTGCTTGACCAGCCTGCCAGAATCACTAACTCAAATGTGAACGTAGCCTAATACAGTGCCCCATACCTCTTACATCCAGTGACGTCTTCTTAGATGTAGATGTTCTCTTTCCTCATCTTCTCCTTTCAGACCAGACCGCCATGATGATTTCTTCCAGCCATCTCTTCTTTCTGTGGAGTTTGACAAATAGACATCTTAGTTTCCTACTTTTCCATCATTCTCCCACCTTCTTGAACTCCCCATCCTGCCACCCCCAATACTGTGCCCGCTGTGCTCCCCAAAACTATACTGCAGAAACAGTCCCTCTCAAATACTACCGCCTTCAGTAATTAAAATAACTGCACCCAGGAAATAGTGTCCCTGACTCTAAATTATAACCAAAATGTTCCCCCAAAATAACTGTGATAAGCTGATACTGTGCCCCCCACATAATAGTGCTCCCCAAAGTCCCACCAATCGAAATAATTAGTGCCCCCGGCCAGCCAATGTCTCCATAGTGACCTTATAATGTGTGCCAATGCCCCCTACTATGTGCCCAAAAAACCCTCTTAGTGTCCCTATACAATAGTGCTCCTCTCCCCCCCCTTCTCCATAGTGCCCCCCATAGTGTTCCTCCTCCATAGTGCCCCCATTGTGCTCCCCCTCCATAGTGCCCCCATTGTGCTCCTCCTTCATATTGGCCCCCCATAGTGCTCCTCCTCCATAGTGCCCCTATTGTGCTCCTCCTCCATAGTGACCCCATTGTGCTCCTCCTCCATAGTGCCCCCATTGTGCTCCTCCTCCATAGTGCCCTCCATAGTGCCCCCATTGTGCTCCTCCTCCATAGTGCCCCTCCTCCATAGTGGCCCCCATAGTGTTCCTCCTCCATAGTGCCCCCCATTGTGCTCCTCCTCCATAGTGCCCCTCCTCCATAGTGGCCCCCATTGTGTTCCTCCTCCATAGTTCCCCCATTGTGCTCCCCCTCCATAGTGCCTCCATAGTGCTCCTCCTCCATAGTGCCCTCCATAGTGCTCCTCCTCCATAGTGCCCTCCATAGTGCTCCTCCTCCATAGTGGCCCCCATAGTGCTCCTCCTCCATAGTGGCCCCCATAGTGTTCCTCCTCCATAGTGCCCCCATTGTGCTCATCCTCCATAGTGCCCTCCATAGTGCTCCTCCTCCATAGTGGCCCCCATATTGTTCCTCTTCCATAGTGCCCCCATTGTGCTTCTCCTCCATAGTGCCCTCCATAGTGCCCCCATTGTGCCCCTCCTCCATAGTGCCCTCCATAGTTCCCCCACTGTGTGCCAGCTTAAATGAAAAAAATGAACACTTATACTTACCTCCTTGCCTCTGTCAGCGACGCGATGCAGGCCTCTTCCGGCCTGTGTCCCGCGCTGTACGGCTCAGGCGGTGCGATGACGCCATCGCGCCGCCTGTGGCTGCCTCTGATAGGCTACAGGCCTAGTGCCTGCAGCCTATCAGAGGAACGGGGAAGGGAGACGCCTCTCCCTCCCTTGCCCCGCATTATCCATCTGTATTGCCGTCCTAAGGACAGCGATACAGATGAATATAGAGATGAGCACTTCCAAAATGGAAGCGCTCATCTCTCCCTGCCGCCGGTAAGAAAGGGCCCCCCTCCGTCCCTGGGCCCCTGTGCAGCCGAACCGGCTGCACAGGCAGCATGTCCGCCCCTGACCACATACCTCTTACATCCAGTGATGTCACCTTTGTTGTAGACATTCTCTTTCCTCATCTTCTCCATTCGGACCAGACCGCTATGATGATTTCCATCATCTTCACATCTTCTGAACACCTCATCCTGCCACCCCCAAGACTGTGCTCCCTAATACTATACTGTAGAAGCAATCCCCCTGAAAATACTAGGACACACAGATAGTGCCACCCTCAACAATTATTGGCAAAGAGTGCCCTAAAAAATAAATGTGTCCGGACACTAATAGTATAAAGATAATCGGCCCTGAGAAATTAAAAAAAAAAGTGATGGTTCTGGGGGAGGGGGGGGGCCCTATATACATATATATATATGTATACTGTGTGTATATCTATCTAACTATGTATAGATAGATATCACGTTTACCAATGTTTTAGTTGTAAAATCTACTTTCGGTTGGGACAGTGGGCAACTATATATTTATTTTATGTCAATAACAGTTCCCTATTTCTATATGTATACAAATCAAATGCTTACTGTATACAGGGGCTCAGCAGGGTTTTCTTGCAGGGAACTTCAGGAAAGCACTTCTCCTCCTTCTCCACTAGCTGCTGACTTCTTTCCCACTCGGTGCCTACCACTGACAGGGGTAGACAGTACGGGCTCTGCTCTTACAGGTGAGGGAGAAGAGCGCAGGCACAGACAGACTCCACAGATGATCTGGCATGGACAAGCTTGTTGTGAAGCTCCTCCATGGCACGTGCAGCCATGGACGGATTCAGCTGCAGGGCAGAGCAGGGCTCAGGGGGCGTGGCTTCAGATTATAGAAAAAGCAGGCAGATAATTAATTATTCGGCCCCCTGGAACTTTTCAACCTTTTGCCACATTTCAGGCTTCAAACAAAAACATTTTAAATTTTAGGTGAAGAATCAACAACAAGTGGGTCACAATTGTGAAGTGGAACGAAATTTATTGGATCATTTAAACTTTTTTTGTAATAATAAAACTTAAAAGTGGGGCGTGCAAAATGATTCGGCCCATTTACTTTCAGTTCAGAAAACTCACTCCAGAAGTTCATTGAGGATCTTTGAGTGATCCAATGTTGTCCTAAATGACTGATGAAGATAAATAGAATCCACCTGTGTGTAATCAAGTCTCCGTATAAATGCACCTGCTCTGTGATAGTATCAGGGTTCTGTTTAAAGCACATAGAGCATCATAAAGAACAAGGAACACACCAGGCAGGTCCATGATACTGTTGTGGAGAAGTTTAAAGCCGGATTTGGATACCAAAAGATTTCCCAAGCTTTAAACATCCCAAGGAGCACTGTGCAAGCGATCATATTGAAATGGAAGGAGTATCAGACCACTGCAAATCTACCAAGACCCGGCCGTCCCTCTAAACTTTCATCTCAAACAAGGAGA